>APFE031673173.1:149223-165975 GCA_000404065.3 Pinus taeda | reverse complement strand
TGCCCAAACCATTTCTGGGTCTTGGAGATCTCATGTGCTTTAGCCTCTCCACCAATTTTCGTGGCTAGAGCACATCCGATGCTACCCCAAATCTACACTCCCTCTTAGTGATGATTGTGCTCTAGTAATACTCCTCACTGAGTATCACCCTGATCATCCGACATCGGTCCCTGTGCTGATGCTAGGCCTGCTGCCCAACATCCTCTGCACTGTTGCATCATGTACTGCTACCCATGGCCCTGCCAATGCCACTGTTGCATCATGTACTGCTACCCATGGCCCTGTCACGACCACTGCTGCATCATGTATTGCTACCCATGGCCCTGTCACGGCCACTACTGCATCATGTACTGCTACCCATGGCCCCACCACTACCACTGTTGCATCTACATTGCATCCCCTCTCATCATGCTGCATCGTGTTGCCCATAGCACTGCCACGGCTAACTGCTGCACTACAACTCAGTTATTGAGAAGTAAGTAACTGATCCTCCCAACTCTGACATATCTGTCAGACTAGAAACACTCTCAATGCTAAAGCTCCCTCTGTCGCTGACAAGTACTCCCTCTTCAAACCTCTGTGTTGTTGCAACAACTCCATGCCTTTCGCACTGCTGCCTCATGCTGTCCTGGGACTCCTGCACTGTAGCCCTCTTTATCGTTCCATCTGCATCCGTCTCTACTGACATCCACCAGTCCTACTACTCCTCTTCGGGGCTCCCGTAGCTAGGTATAATCCAAGAGGTTGGGTACCTCGAGGATCCTGCCCCTCATCACCTGTAGTTTGTCTGACTACAACTTGATGTCTCCCCACATCTTCTCTCGAGGTGCATGAACACTCATGGCACAGTCATCATCAGTCTCCACTTCCTTCTTCGCCTTAGCCGATGCGGCCTTGGTCTCAGAAGCCTCTCCCTTGCTCTTCTTCCTAGGACACTGGTTCGCACAATCACCAATTCCCCACAATGGAAGCAATTGACCTTGGAGAGGTCCTTCTTCTTTCGTTTCTCCTACTTTCCCGCAAATGCGAGAGCCACATCTTCTTCTTCCTCCTTTTTTATTACGACCCTGTTTCCGCTACTCCCTGCCTTGGACACCCATCTGATCTCTTCTTGACGAAGAGTCGCCCACAGTTCCTCCCAATCTGGAAGGCTTGTCCTGCCCAGTATGCTCTGGACAAATACCTCCCAATCTTCTGAGACTGCGTTCAATGCGGTCCTCACCATCAGTTCCTGATCCGATGTGGCCCCTACGGAAGTTAGTTGATCACGAATCTCCTTCAATCCACCGAGGAAGACATCTATCTGCTCTCCCTTCTACATCTGATATGACCACAGTTGGTTTTGAAGTAACATCCTCCTCTGCACAGAAGTATACTGGTACAATTTCTTCAAGGCCTCCCACACCTCATTTGTCGTCTCCTTCTCGGCAATGTGTGGCACCACATGATCCTTAACACCAACAAGGATGATGCACTTTGCCCTGGCCATTGCCTCCTCGTACTTGTCATTTTCAGCTATCGTTTTCAAGGCGAAGTGTTTGATGCAATACTTGTCTAGAATGGACAAGATCCTGGCCTTCCAGACTACAAAGTTTGAAGCTCCGTCCAGTCTATCTTGATCTCTTAGCCCATTCACTGCCATTTCGCTGCTCCTCTTTCAACTCTTTCAAGTCTCTCTACTTCCCGTCTGGAAGTTCTCAGTTTGACTCCCTCTCAGCCTCGATTTCCCTTCTGGAAATCCCCATGCCAATCCTCGACAGCAACTCCCTCCTCCTTGGTCTTGCCCGATTAGGTACTATTTTGACCACAATACCCCACCAGCTTCGCTCCGCAACTTACCCATAACCTCTTATGCCCCAGCAATCTAAAGGTTAGAGCCTCTAGGCTCGACGCAATCACGGCACCGGCACAATCTGCACCTCCTAGCCACAGTGTCGATCCTTCCTAGTTGAGAAATATAACCGGGCACTGCGTAGGTCAGGTCTGCCCCTCTCTGCCTCAATGTTGATCCTCCTCTTGGCTCGAACTGATGATGCAAGCTCTCTGCGTCACCCCTTTCTTGTTGCTTTATGCTAGGAACAACTTTTGTCACTCGGAACAGTTGTTTCCGCTGCTGATGCCTTCAATTATTCTGTGATATGCAACCACGCTCTGATACCATGTTGGAATTTCTAAGTCTATCTGTTAGAAATTATTCCTGTACTATCTGATTTATTTCTTCCTAGTAGCTACTTGTTCAGTTACTTAACAAGTTATTTACCATGTAAATACTGAAAATAAATACAAGTACAGTATCAACACATACAGATCATCAACTGAAAGAAACAAGCACACAAGTGACCCGGTTATTTTTGGACGAATGTCCCCGGGAAAACCCAATGCAGGAAAACTGGTGCAGCTATCAGAGGGTTTTATTATTAAGCAATTTCATAATACCATCTGGGTGCCAGAAATGGCTCACCCAACAAAGAATGCCCTCAGCAGTAGTACCTCTCAGTCAGAGACAGATATTCCGACTGAATCACCGGAGGAATGATCCCACAGCAACACTACAACACTTCTGTTGCTCTCTGTCACCCTGATAAGGACTGCATCACCCTATCCAGCTCTCTAGCTCCAATCTATCCCATGAAATCTCCCAGCGTCAGCCTCTAGGGTCTGCGTCAGCCTCTCTGGCCCAGCGTCAATCTCTTGGAGTTCTGCGTCAACCTCTGGAGCCTCTGCGTCTCCCACGCTGCCCCTCCTTAAGATCTATGCAGCTCCTAGCTGCCTCTGCGTGGCCTCTGGCTGCCTCTGCGTGGCCTATAGCTGGCTCTGCGTCAACCCTCTCCCGGCTTCTGCATTGATGCTCCCAGTACTATCTTTTCCTCTCTGCTACTGTATTCACTACCCCTCAACTGCAACTCTGATCACTCCTTCGATTTCCTCAACAAACCCTGCCCCAGAAAATCGAATTCTTGATCAACTCGGTGTGTTCTCCAACTGACCCTCAAGCCTCTTCTTATACTTTTCTCGTCGACAATTCAACGACCGAGATTAAGTCCCTAATCAACGGCTAAGATTAGATCTGGCTTGATCCATGACTTTTGGACCATTCTAACCCAATTTTATATTAATTCACATTAATATTTTATTTTTCCTATGTTTAGACTAAGGAACTCCATTAAAAATATTAATTATTTTAATATCTCCCAAACTGGTTAGATTCTGCCCAAACGATTTCTGGGTCTTGGAAATCTCATGTGCTTTAACCTCTCCACCATTTTTCGTGGCTAGAGCACATTCGATGCTACCCCAAATCAACATAGCTTACGTGGTTGAGTGCTTTGAATTTGATGCAGGACATTTCAATGTCGATTCCCCAAGCTATGTGATGTTGTTGCATGCCTCATTCGATATCCATGCTAGGTCAAATGCCCTAATCAACATTGATGACTTTCGACGGTAATTTTCCCACAAGATATTCCTTCGAAATTAAATAACATTGAATAGGTGGGTTACAATAATAGCCGTGGCCCTAGGGAATAATTAATGCAGTAATTAGCTACTACCCATCATCTTGAATAATCGCTTGAGAATCCAAAAGAGCAGATAGGTTTGTCTATACTATTCTTATTTAAACAACATCCTTATATCAATCCCATACACTGAGCAATGACTAAGAACATGCCTAAGCAATGGCAAGCAATGAAATGCAGAAGGCAATTCAAAGCCTTCAAATGGCAAGGATACTGCCATAACTTGACTATGCTTTAGTATCTCTTAGTTAATCAAACGATAATTCCAGTTGGCCTAAATAGCTAAGGAATTTTTTTTATAACTGACCTGACTGAATCCATTAGAAAGAAAACCAGTCTGCAGACAATATGAGGTTTTTGCCAAACCATAACCTTGATAAGTTGATAACCCATGAAAGAACAAAATATAATTGAAATGTTATGACAGACAAGGAAGAATTAAAGACCGTGGTATCATGTAAAATGCTCCATACATTCTTCCCATGACATAATTCAAAATCAGCTACTAGAAGATGTCATCACAGAATCCAATAAATTATCTTAACCCCATGAGGTTCATGTAGGAAACCAATCCTCAGTTTCTGTAATTTATACAAGATAATTATCCAATGCCAAAGAAAATATTCAAGCTCTATCAACATAAAAGCACAATGAAACATTTACAGAAAACACCCATGAGTCAGACTTTAAAATGTTTAATAGAGCTCACCATTTCATGTAGTCTAGACTCTAGATAAAGCTCATTACCGCAAATATTTATAAAATATCAGCTTGCTCAAAATTCCTATCAAATGTGACAGTGAAAAAAGAATTTAGTCACAGTAAACCTTATACACCTTTGGCTTATCATATTCACCATCTGCTCTCCATGAAGTGAAGCGACCGGAGACACACACTTTATCCTTTAGTTTGAGATGTTGTGCAGCAATTTCTGCCAACTCATCATAAAAAATCAAGGGAAACCTGCAGATCATGAAAGATATTGATTAATGATAAACAACAACTCGAAACAATTTTGCAGTTGCAACAGATATATCTTACAGTTGAGACAAGTATGTAATTTATGAACCATTAAAAAAAAAGAATAAATCAGTCTACCATGCATAATTTCAAGCATGCAGCAAAGATTATCAATGTCAAATCAAAAGTAAAATAGAAATGCACGAGGGGATAGACTCAATAAAGCAAAGGACAAATCTTTGGTGGACAAAATGTGTTCACGAGCATAAGGAAGAACAATCATCATGTCTACCTGGATCTGCGAATCGACAAGCTGATGATTCCTCCCCCTCCCAAAAACATCAGTAATAAAAACATAGAATGTCCAATCTTCAATCAAATGCAGGAAGAAGCCATTGTATTATAGGAATTAACAAAGTGATTTTAATGAATGGCCTGCATGTTTTTAAGGGAAAAGAAGAGTCCACGATCAAGAAATTCATTGAGGACAGTAGGGGCAGGCCAACAGGTATAAAATTAAACCTTTAAAACATTAAAAGTAGGTTCAGACATGTCAGGTTATAGATGCAGATAAACTATAAAATTTAGCATAAAGAAAAATCAGTTAGACACTCAGCAAGCATAGCGGGAAAACACCTCTAGGTTGTGTCCTATCACCGCAAAATCTAACAGGCCTAGTGCAAAGCCTCACTAGGCAGCCCTAGGTCTTATAGCAACAAGATATCAGCCACTGCTGTCATGGTAGTGGCTTTTATCCAGCTGTTTAGTGGTGGATATTATGCCCACAAGGGAGACTTCCCTACAGAAGATCACCAGCAAGATATTCAACTAAGGAGGGCCCAATGGTGATGCAAGGTGTAATGACCCATCTATAAATATAAAGAACGCAAGAATAATAGCAGGCATACGGTACATACATATGATAGCTACATATGCATGTGTCGCATAGACTGCACTAGTATTATATACTAAATTAACTATAAGTGCTAAATACCATGGTCCATGGCACTTCTTTGAATAGAGGTTCTACTCATTCATCAATATTGCTTAATGTATGGGTAAATCTTAAAAGAGGACTTTATAATTTATATATTCCAGATTATTGATAAAAATTATATTAATAAATTAATAAAATAAATTTTTAAAATATATATAAGAAATTAATTAAAAGGGGCTCTAAGTAAAGTTATGTGATGTTATATTAAAAATATATATAATATAAACAATTGTGATATATTAAAACATAATGTTTATAATGTGATGTGCTATATTAAACCATAATGTGATATATACGATATAGTGTTATATTAAAAGAATATTTTAATAAAAATATAGTATGATTTCAAAAACTATACATTCACGACCTTAAAAGAGATAAGGAAGGAATGCGTAAGGGAGGAGCGTGTCATCAGCAGGCTGAGCTGTGGGCTGCAGATAGAAGAGCGGCCACCGCCAAACAACAGGATAAAACCACGGGATAGTGATTTGGGAAGGGGGAGAAAAAATAGAGGGAAGAATTGTGAAGGAGGAGGAAATCATCCACAGGAAGAGCTTGAGTGTTCTGAAGTTCTGGACATGGGGGAATAGTCGGCTTCTGTTAAGAAGCTTACTGGATTGAGCAGCCAAGTTCTGCTCATTTTGGTTGGGTGGATTCGGTCGTTTGGTAACTATAGCAGCGCAGCCGGAGGCATCTTCATCCGCAAGGGCACAAGTAGGTACCTCAGCAGTTCTGTTAATTGATTTTGTAAGATTTTAAGAAATTGTTTATAGGTTCATGATATAAATCCCTTACTGTTTTTGCATCTGTTTACGGTCTTTACATTTGGTATCAGAGGGTAGGTTAAACCCTTTCGACCTTACCGGCCCTACGCATTATGTAATTCTCTGTGAATTTTAATTCTGTTGAAACTGCTGCGTAGAGATTCCAACCCTGGTTTTCATGTTTTCTGTCAAGCACCTCTGTCCTTGAAGTGGACCGTCCTAAGTGGCATTGCGCAAATGGGTTTAGTATATTAAAAAGTTGTGCCAACAATAAATCCAGGAGCACAAACTCGATGTTATTATCCGCATGGACCACCGGCAACCTTCTCAGGACCTCCATAATCACTCTTGCCCCTTTCTTTTCTGGAGGCTCCACAGTCAGCCACGATTGCAGTATAAATAAAGCCATATATCCAACTATGCGTCTTCTTTCAGAAGACACTTTCTTCAATGAATCTAGGCGTAAAAGAATGTCTAACAAACCTAGCCGATATACAAAACTTGTCAGGTTCCATTTTCACAGCGTCCAAAATCCTCATAAAGACTGATGCATAATGCCTTACATGGCCGTTTTGGGCAATAAGTTCATCTGTAATAAGGAAAACGGTGAGGCCATCAGCAAAGGATGAAAAAACACTCGGCATATGGATGGAAGTGAATGAGGCACACAATTTGTTGTTTTTAGTATCCGCTGAATAGATAGAATCAATTTGTCTAACCAAATTGTTCAGTACTTCTCTCAACCTGCATACGATTTCTGAGAACTCCATAAATAATGACAATGAATGACCAAATGCCTTTTGCGGCTCTCCTTTCAAAAGAACTTCATGTGAACTAGAATGACCAAATAAGAGCAGTTGTGTATACACATTCGTTGATGCCAGGCGGGAAAGCCACGATATTTCAAGGCAATCGTACACAAGCAATGCGATGAACTCGTTGAGTGAAACATTGTCAGTTTCAACCAGACATAACAAGCTTGAATTGTCCTTTGGGTTGATTAAAATATGTATTAGGTCGATGTTTATATCGCCGACATCAATGGCAGCAGAGGCCTCGAAAGGATTGTCATGAAGCTGATTGAGGTTATCCACAATCCGACCACGCCATTCATCTACTACTCTTTGCAGCTTCTCGCGCTGTTCTTCTATCAATACCACTACATCCATGGAATCACGTTGGAGGCTATTGAGAAAAGCAGTTGCCTAACGACTGCAAATGTTACCGCGGGCTTTCTGTTTCCGTGCCATGCAAATGACAATGAAATTAACCCGGACGGCCACTACTATTTTAGCCCATTTTTTCTATTGGTATCTTGGATAAGCTTCCCAAAGCTTGTGATTAAGGCCACTGATAAAAGAGTCGCTTACAGCTGGAGTGGGAGGAGAAGGAATCCCCGCCACGAATTTCAAACCCGTGACCCGTGTATCGGCATGGTTCCATCTTTCGGGTGGTCGCATGTCCGGTGTCGGCGTCTTAGTTACCAGCGTTAGCGTGTCAATACTATCGCTATAACCGTGCCTGTGATTAATATGGGTGCATAAAGGTAATATCATTCCATATAAAAATAAATGATTGAACGATGTATGTTTAAAGCCTTGTTTTTTTTTATTTTTACCTCATAGTTTCTTCCGCAAGAAATATGGTATTTTAATTAAAGAACAAAGTGGAGGGTGATAAATTTGAGTAAGATGTTATTCATTAGATCCATTTATTGATCTATCCAAGTGAGAGTCTTGATTTAGGTTCATTCATACACGAACGAGCCTTGGTTTGGATTTTCTTTAAATTATTCTCTCTATGCATATCATCCTTTTATTACATTCTTGAGATAGTGACTTATGAAGTACGAATCGTGTACACAAAATGCCTTTTGACAGACATTGCTATTGTCCACCATTGAAAAGATTTCTACCAAGCCATCACAAATCTTTTGGGTATATACAAATTTGTGTGAATATCATTGAAATTTAGTTTTTAGAAAAACCTACCCTAGAACGTATCAATTCTTGTTGTCAAATATTGGTTTATTGATAATCATTGTAGTTAGATTGATGGCAATCATCATGGCAAACAGTTTTATATCAATTTCGATTAAAATGTGCTTTTGTAACTTCTAATAATATTTAGTTTTTGAGAGAACCCAAAAAAAAAATGTTTAAATGATAATTTCTAAATTAGTAGTGTGAGTTTTTAAATAATTTAAATTTCTTTTATGAAAATAATTTAAATGTTTTTAAAATGTGCGTTTCCTACCCTAGAACGTATCAATTCTTGTTGTCAAATATTGGTTTATTGATAATCATTGTAGTTAGATTGATGGCAATCATCGTGGCAAACAGTTTTATATCAATTTCGATTAAAATGTGCTTTTGTAACTTCTAATAATATTTAGTTTTTGAGAGAACCCAAAAAAAAAAAAAAAAAGTTTAAATGATATTTTCTAAATTAGTAGTGTGAGATTTTAAATAATTTAAATTTCTTTTATGAAAATAATTTAAATTTCTTTTATGAAAATAATTTAAAATTCTTTTACAAATTGCAATGAATATGTTATAGTTATAATTGATAGTATACATCTAAGTAACATATTCAACATTGTAACTATGTGTGTCCTTCTGTAGAGGTAATAGTTTGAGGCATGATGGGTGTGTTGACGATGTTCATTATAACGAGATATTTAATATTTAAATATTTAATTTTGTGAATGTTACTTAGTAATTAATAAAATAAATTTTGGATAATCTACCTTAGGCATTAATAACCATACACTTTTGCATTATTTCATATTAGGATAGAATACCCTATATTAGGACAAGGAGGTCGCGAGACCACCCTCCTTGACCTCGGTACCAATAAAATCTGCTTAACAGATAAAAATAGCAAAAAAAACTATACCCGTTTATGAATGTGAAATTGCAAAAAGAAAACTATATGTTAAATTCGAATGTCTACCTCAAATTTTTATAGAATTTTATTATGAACACAGGAAACATTACAATGGTAAAGACATAAGAGCGAAGACGACGTAATAGGGCAGCATCACTGTCATTAATGCCGCCACCGTCACCATCATCATCCGCATCGCCACCACTATCACCATCGTCTCCACCAAGACCATTATCAATACCAATCGCTCCAGCACCAGAGTTGACCGTGATAATGAACTCATTGGAAGCCTTATTCGAGACATTAAAAGAATCAACTAAGGCTAAGACCAAAGAAGAATTTCAACCCTTAGCTACCAGTTCAGCGGAACCAAAGAATTTTGAGCACAAAAGACCAAAAGAAGATATTTCTAGGGAGCTTCAGAAAATTAAACTCCCAGAATTTTCAAGAGGTCGAGCAGGTGAACGCACTAAGGCATGGTTAGAAGGAATGAACAAATGCTTTAGATTAACAGAATATTCTTCTTCGGAAAAAACAAAAATTGTTGTATTTCAATTAAAGGAAAGTGCCTTGATTTGGTGGGGAAATCTGGAAAAGCAACTGCACCTTACATTGGATACTGTCCCTTGGGAACTATTTGAAGAAAGATTCCGCGCAAAGTATTTACCTCCATACTTTCAACAACAGCAAGCCAGAGCCTTCCATACCTTAGTTCAGGGTAATAAAACAGTGGAAGAGTACGAGATAGGTTTATGGAGCTTGTAAAATACATTCACTACTTAGATTCTGATGAACGTCGAGCTGAACGCTTCACATTTGGGTTAAATCCTCGCATCAAAGTCTTGGTGAGCATGTGGAAACCATCGTCAGTAGCTGAGGCGGTAGAATGTGGTTGTTATGCGGAAGAACATCTAGGGATCAAAAAAGATGTAGGGCCAGCAGAACCTTTACAATCAGGATTTCCAGGAAAGACTCCCCGAAATTTCTTCAGAGGAGGTAGCTCGAGGCCGCCTTATAGTAATAGATTTACCCCAAGAAATGTAGGAACAAGAGCTCCCATGGCAGTAAACACTATAGCCGCGGAATCATCAAACACCAGTCCATGGACATCTCGTGGAACTGCTAGTAGAGGAAGAAATTCGAGAGGAAATAACATGAGAGGACGAAGTTTTTTATCTAGAAATTCACGTCCTGATTCAAGAGGATCAACGCAACTTAATTGTTGGGGATGTGGAGGACCGCATTTTCAACGTGATTGTCCAGAAGCTTCGTCAAATATATGGCATAGGACTGGAAACGAACCAATATCAAATAATCAAGGTAATCATAGAATTCATGCAGTAGCCAGCAACAACCAAGCAGCACATCAATCCACTTTAGTGGAATCTTCAAGTATTATTAATGGTATAGAACTCAAAATATTATTTGATATTGGTGCCACAGATAGTTTCATTTCGTCATATGCATTAAACAAATGTGGGTTGGCAGCTCGAAGACAAAATGATTTCAAACAGGTGGAAATGGCCTCAAGAGAACTCCAATCTGTGGGCTTAAGTGTGGATCAATGCAAAATTGACCTGGGGGTTTGTACGACTAAAATGAAAGTTTATGTCGCAGCCTTAGGAACTTATGATCTTATCATAGGTACGGATTGGCTAGAAGCTCATCAAGCTTGGGTAGACTGTTATGGGAAAAGAATTCTAAGTATAAATGATAAAGGAGAAGCAATCCAAATTCAAGGAATCAAGAGAAAAGTATCTTTACGCTACATATCAGCAATGAAAATGAAGCGTTGTTTAAGAAAAGGTTGTCAGGCATATGCAATTCAAGAAGAAAGCAAAGAAAAGGACCATCCTTAGAACAATATCCGGTGTTAGCCGAATTTCCAGATGCATTTCCAAAAGAACTACCAGGATTACCCCCTGTAAGAGAGTTGGATCTCACTATTGAAGTAAAACCTGGTACCCAACCGATCTCTAAAACGCCTTATAGAATGACAGCTCTAGAACTTCAATAATTGCAAATTCAATTGAAGGAACTACTGGATATAAGACTACCTAGTATATCACCTTGGGGCGCTCCTGTAATTTTTGAAGAAGAAAGATGGATCTTTAAGATTATGCATATATTATCGAGACTTGAATCGAGCTACAGTAAAGAATCAATATCCTATGCCTCGAATTGATGATCTTTTCGATCAAATGAAGGAGCTGCTGTCTTTTCAAAAATTGATCTTCGATCAGGCTATCATCAGCTAAGGATTTCTGAAAACGATATTTCTAAGACTGCATTCCGGACACGTTTTAGACATTATGAATTTACTGTGGTACCATTTGGATTAACAAATGCACCAGCAGTGTTCATGAATCTTATGAACAGTGTTTTCCACGAATATCTTGATCAATTTGTACAAGTCTTTTTAGATAATATTCTCATCTATTCCAAGAATAAGAAAGAGCATGAAGATCATTTACGGATAGTATTATCCTACCTTAGAAAACATCAGTTGTATGGAAAATTGTCCAAGTGTTCATTCTTTCAAGAAAAGATTCATTACTTAGGTCATATCATATCAGGTGAAGGGATTTCAGTAGACCCTGAGAAGGTAAAAGCAATCATGGGATGGCCAATACCGAAAAACGCAAATGAAATACGAAGCTTTATGGGTTTAGCCAGTTATTATCGAAAATTTGTGGAGGGATTCTCCAAAATTGCAAAGCCGATTACAACCCTTCAGCGTAAAGGTGTTAAGTATGAATGGACTGAGGAATGTAATAAAGCATTCTCTGAACTCAAAAGACTACTCACCAATGCACCAATCCTAAGAGTCCCTGAAATGGACAAAGATTTTACAGTATGTACTAATGCATCCAAACAAGGGCTGGGTGCAGTATTGATGCAAGATAGAGGAGTGATAGCATATGCTTCCAGAAAGTTAAAACCTCATGAAACTCTATGCTACTCACGATTTAGAATTAGTTGTTGTAGTGCTAGCTTTAAAGATTTGGAGACACTATCTAGTGGGACGAAGTTTTATACTTAAAAGCGACCATCAAAGTCTACAATATTTGTTCACCCAAAGAGACTTAAATGCCAAACAAAGGCGATGGAGTGAATTCCTAAGTGAATATGACTTTGGAATATCATACATTAGGGAAAAGAAAATGTAGTAGCAGATGCTTTAAGCAGAAGACCACAGATATTCTCTCTCATACCTATCAAAGTAGGCTTAAGGCAGCGAGTACTAGAATATCTCATAAAAGATGGTATTTAAAGGTGAGATCTGGTCTTGAGGGTAAAAAGCCAAAAGAATCTAAGTTTGAAGGATATGTACTAGAAAAGATGGAATCTTACGATTCCATAGAAGGATGTATATTCCTGATAATAAGGATCTTCGAGACACTATCCTTAGGGAAGCCCACAGAGTAGTATATTGTGCACATCCTGGAGTAGGGAAAATGTATGCGGATACCAAGAAACTCTTCTTCTGGTCGGGCATGAAACGTGATATCGTTCAATTTGTTGCAAAATGTTTGGAATGTCAACAAGTAAAAGCAAATCATTGTCACCCAGCGGGCCTCTTACAACCTCACGACATTCCTATGTCTAAATGGGAGATCATTTCTATGGATTTCATCACTGGACTACCTCTTACTTCTCAGAGACACAATGCCATTCTGGTAGTAGTGGATAAGTTAACGAAAAACGCACGTTTCATTCCCGTAAAAGATACTTACGAAGTTGCTGACGTAGCTCGAGTATTCATAAATGAAATTATCAGATTTCATGGAGTACCTAAGAAGATTATATCCGATAGAGATTCACAATTCACTTCAAGATTCTGAACTTGCATGCAGTCAGCCTTAGGAACTCAACTAAATTTAAGCACTGCTTATGTAATATTCCTAATTAGCTATGGTTAATTGGAATATTCGATTTTGTTCAATTTTTGCCTTCTATAGTTATTTGTAAATAAAAGTGAGGAAGGGGGAACATAACTCACTTTAGAATAAAAAGTCACTTCCTAGGTAGCACAACGTTGTGACTTAAAGGGGAACCAAGGGGGCCAAAGGGGAACGCAAAAATGGAGCTCACGCAGACACATGGAGGAACTGCGCAGGAGGAAAAGAACACGTGGCAAGAGGGGAATCACGTAAGAGGAGGTGAGCCTAGGGATTGTGAGAGGCAGAGGCTATAAAATAGATAGGAGCCCCCTCATTTTGCATCATTCAGTCATGTGCATTTTGAGCTAGTCGTTTCGACTTCTGAGCACGTTGGCTGTTTAGCTAATCTATAGCACTGTTTAGTGCATCGAGTGTCTCCGTTCGGAGATCTCACCCTTAGCCCCGGGGGACTTCGAGTGCCTGCTCGGGCAAGGTATTTCCATTGGTATTTCAGCAGTGTTTTTATCAGCATTTTAGCAGCAGTTTTATCAGCTTTTTGGAGGACTGCGCAGCACTTGGAGAGGGACGCAATGCTTTTTGGTTGCAGTGTTGGATTGGGGTTTGCAGGTGGATTTATGCTGGGAGATTGAGCAGGGGTCCAGCTCTTGTCTCATTAGAGGATTTTGGCAGGGTTTCAGGCAGTGTTTCAGGCAAAGTTTAGAGGGGTTTTCTTCAGTGGCAGCGCAGGGCATTGAGAAATTGCGCAGAACCCCAAGAAAGTGTTTTTCGGGGGTCGGCCATTCCAGAAAAGCTTTCTGGGTTTTTCTAGGTTTCTTGAGTAGAGCCCGAATCGAGAGTTTCAGCATTTTCCGAGGAGGGGAGCAGCCCCAAATCATCCTTTGTTTTCTAGCAGCACAGCAGCAGCATCCACGCAGAAAGACCATTCTTGTCATTCTGAGAGTATTTCTTCACTTGCCTTGTGCAAGTCGAGGTGCCATATGTCTGATCACCTCTTGTACTCATTTTATTGTTCAGTATAATAAAATGGCTTAGCATTTCTTGCTGCATTTTTGTGTATCTGCTTATATTTCCGGTTTACATTATTATATATTGTTCCACTGTTATTTTATCACTTCTAGGTTATTATATCATTTGCACATATTTTGGAGTTTTTGCTGGGGTTTTGAGAAATATTCCGAGTTAGGAATATTACAGTGGTATCAGAGCATAGATCTGGCTCAGCCTGTGGAGCTAGCAATCTATGACACCAGGGCAAAAACCCTACATTTGTTACAGAGGTAGGAGGTACAGAGACACTGGACATAGGTTGCAGAATACCTACGGGGAGAGAGACTGTGTTCCTATGGTGGACGCAGAACAGGAGGAGCCTGTGGTATACACAAAACAGAGAGAGCCAGTAGTGGACGCAGAACAGATGGCCAACGAGGACGGGAAGAGATTTGCGGATATGCTCCTCAAATCAGTGCAGGATCTGTCGAGGCAGATTGAGGTGATGGGGCAGAGATTCACAGCAGTAGAGGCCAGACAGTGTGAGAGCCCACGAGTTTTTCAGATTGGTGAGGGATCAGGTGCATCCCATCACTTGCCAGAACAGCGTGATACTGCGCAGCAGGTGGCCTCACATGCCCCTACACACTCTACCATGCCCACTTTCTGAGGAGCAGACACAGGGGCCGTAGCCCAACAGGAGGCAGAGCCCGGACATATGGGCGATTATTTTGCCGAGTACCAGGCCTATGGGCAGGAGTTCAAGGAAGCCCTCTCATTCAAATATTTGTTCAGCTCCAACGGAATAACAGACCCCGCGACCATCACAAAGGGTACCAGCATTACCATGATGGCGACACCCACCGTACAACGAGTAGATTCCACTTGCCTACGTTTGATGGCTCATCAAATAGTTCGGCAAAGTCTTGGGTGGAGAAGCTAGACATTTATTTCCAACTTAACCAGATGTCGAAGGCAGAGGCCATCAAGGTGGCAACATTGCATTTGGATGGCAAGGCCCGGGATTGGTGGTTTCATGGGATGGTTACACTGGGGCACTCCACAGTAACGACGTATGCCGAGTTTACCAGGAGACTGATGGAACGATTTGATCGGAGGGATCCAGAGCAGCATTTCGTTGAGCTGACGAGGCTCAAACAAACAAGGGGCCCAGAGACCTACATTGCAGATTTCTTGAGGGTCTCCATGATGGTGCCAGACCTATCCACAGCACAGAGGGTCTATATGTATGTTGAGGGGTTGGCAGAGCCACTTTAGGGTTTAGTCCGATCCACTAAACCAGCCACACTCTAGGACGCTATCAGCCGGACCCGGGACTTACAGGATATCTTACCCAGGACCCAGACACCTTACCCCCAGAGACAAACTTTTCAGTCTAAGGGGAAGGATGTGAGGATTCCTCCTCCAAAGGGGAATCCAGGATGAGTATAGCTTGACGACGATGCCAAAAGGGAGCTGAAGAAGAAGAGGTCGTGCTTCACCTGTCAGGAGCCATGGGCACCAGGACATAGATGTGCTGCTGGCAAAGCACATTTTATTGAGGTCTTCTCCGAGAGCAGTGGAGAAGAGGATGACGAGGAGGATGGGGAGGCAGGAGATAGCCATGCCATACAAGGACCTTTGCCACCTCCACCACCAGCAAGTGGTGCACCTTTTGCACCCACCGGAGGGGCCCTTGCAGCGTTGCGGGGATTTCCCAAGTATCTAACGCTACACTTACGAGGGACAGTACGTGGCCAGTGCGTATCAGTTTTGGTTGACAGTGGGGCAACCCACAACTTCATCGATGCACAGATGGTTGAGCAGAGATGTATTCAGACAAAGAGCTTTGATGGGTTTTCAGTATAGGTCCCAATAGATCAGACCATGACGTGTGCTCATTATGTTCTAGAGCTTTCAGTGACGATGGGCACCTACACATTGACTGACCACTTTTTCGTGGTCGATATTCCAGACATCAACATGATACTGGGTGTTCAGTGGCTTATTACTCTAGGGAAGGTCACGACGGATTAGAAGACCCTAGAGATGGAGTGGGATGATGAGAAGACAGGGAGGCATGAGAAGATACGAGAACAGCACACATATCCATCTCAGACTGTGTCGGCTCATCGGATGGAGGCAGTCTTCCAGAAGGGAGACATAGAGTGGGCAGTGGAGTTGCGGGTATCAGAGGCAGGGACTACAGGGCAGACGGTACATCCAGAGATCCAGACCATCCTTGATCGATATGCCATAGTGTTTGGAGAGATTCCACCAAGGCAGGCACCGGATCGGGGGTTTGAGCACACTATCGAGCCTAAGCAGGGCATCCAGGCAGTGATCACCACCCCCTATAGGCACCCCAAGGCCTATCGGGACGAGATTGAGCGGGCTATCCACGAGTTGTTGGCTCTTGGGCATATTCAACCAAGCACGAGTCCTTTTTCTTATTTTGTGGTGTTGGTGAAGAAGGACGGTACATTGAGGATGTGCATTGACTACAAGGGCCTGAATAAGAAGACCCTGAAGAACAGGTACCCCATACCCAGGATCGATGAGTTGATGGACAAGTTGAGGGGAGCACGTTTCTTCTCAAAAATTGATTTGAGATCTGGGTACCATCAGATTCGCGTGAGAAAGCAGGACATTCCCAAGACCACCTTCAGGTGTCACTATGGGCACTTTGAGTTCTTGGTGATGCCTTTTGGGCTAACCAACGCCCCCGCTAC
>APFE031673173.1:118061-146951 GCA_000404065.3 Pinus taeda | reverse complement strand
CTTTTATGGGCCATACAGGGTGATACACAGGATTGGACAGGTTGCATATGAGTTGGAGCTGCCCCAAGGCAACAAGATTCATAACATTTTTCATGTATCATGCCTGAAGAAGGCATTGGGGCAGTAGGTGACCGTCACAGATGAGCTACCACCCATGGATGATGAGGGGCATTTGGTATTGCAGCCGGAGGCTATCATTGGCACTAGGGAGAGGCAGTTGCAGAGCAGGACAGTCCGGGAATTCTTGGTGAGGTGGAAGAATTTGCCGGATGAGGATGCCACTTGGGAGAGTGAGAAGATCTTACAGCATCCATCACTTCAGTTGCTTTAGGACAAGCAACATTTTGCCGGGGGAGACTGTAATATTCCTAATTAGCTATGGCTAATTGGAACATTCGATTTTGTTCAATTTTTCCCTTCTACAGTTATTTGTAAATAAAAGTGAGGAAGGGGGAACATAACTCACTTTAGAATAAAAAGTCACTTCCTAGGTAGCACAACGTTGTGACTTAAAGGGGAGCCAAGGGGGCCAAAGGGGGACGCAGAAGTGGAGCCCACGCAAACACATGGAGGAACTGCACAGGAGGAAAAGAACACGTGGCAAGAGGGGAATCACGTAGGAGGAGGTGAGCCTAGGGATTGTGAAAGGCAGAGACTATAAAATAGATAGGAGCCCCCTCATTTTGCATCATTCAGTTATGTGCATTTTGAGCTAATCGTTTCGACTTCTGAGCACGTTGGCTGTTTAGCTAGTCTGCACCACTATTTAGTGCATCGAGTGTCTCCGTTCGGAGATCTCACCCTTAGCCCCGGAGGACTTCAAGTGCTTGCTCGGGCAAGGTATTTCCATTGGTATTTCAATAGTATTTTTATCAGCATTTCAACAGCAGTTTTATCAGCCTTTTGGAGGACTGCGTAGCACTTGGAGAGGAACACAGTTCTTTTTGGTTGCAGTGTTGGATTGGGGTTTGCAGGTGGATTTATGCTGGGAGATTGAGCAGAGGTCCAGCTCTTGTCTCATTGGAGGATTTTTGGCAGGGTTTCAGGCAGTGTTTCAGGCAGAGTTTAAAGGGGTTTTCTTCAATGGCAGCGCAGGGCATTGAGAAACTGTGCAGAACCCCAAGAGCATGTTTTTCGGGGGTCGGCCATTCCACGAAAGCTTTCCGGGTTTTTCTGGGTTTCTTGAGTAGAGCCTAAATCCAGAATTTCAGCTTTTTCCGAGGAAGGGAGTAGCCCCATATCATCCTTTGTTTTCTAGCAACAGTGGCAGCATAGCAGCAGCATCCACACAGCGAGGCCATTCTTGTCATTCTAAAAGTATTTCTTCACTTGCCTTGTGCAAGTCGAGGTGCCATATGTCTGATCACCTCTTGTACTCATTTTATTTCTCAGTATAATAAAATGGCTTAGCATTTCTCGCTGTATTTTTGTGTATATGCTTATATTTCCGGTTTACATTTTTATATAATGTTCCACTGTTATTTTATCACTTCTGGGTTATTATATCATTTGGACATATTTTGGAGTTTTCGCTGGGGTTTTGAGGAATATTCCAAGTTATGAATATTATAGCTTATCATCCTAAGACTGATGGGCAAACAGAAAGAGTAAATCAAGTACTTGAAGACATGTTGAGAATGTATGTTATGGATCAGCAATCACACTGGGAAAAGTACCTACCCTTAGTCGAATTCGCATACAATAACAGTTACCACAGTTCGATTGGAATGCCTCCATTTGAAGCATTATACGGCAGACCTTGCAGAACACCGTTAAGTTGGGATAGGTTAGAAGATCAAGTGATAATAGGACCAGAATTAATCCATGAAATGGAAGAGCAGGTAAGACAAATTAGACAACAATTAAAGGAAGCACAGGATAGACAAAAGAGTTACATTGATGCTCACAGAACTGATAGGAAGTATGAAGTAGGAGATCAAGTTTTCATCTGCATCAAACCAAATAAAAGTACTATTCGATTCGGAAAAGGGACAAAATTGTCACCCCGATTTATTGGACCATTTAAAGTCATGAAAAGAGTTGGACTTGTCGTCTATCGTCTTGACCTGCCATCTCACTTGCATAAAATTCATAATGTATTTCATGTATCTGTATTAAGACATTATATAGCTTATCAATCTCATAACCTTCAATGGAAGGAATTGCAGGTATCGGACAAGGGAATTGTATCGGTCGAACCATTACGTATACCGGAACGTAGGGTTCGACAACTCAAGAATCACCTGGTAGACCAAGTTAAGGTCCAGTGGGACAAGTATAGTCCTGGATCAACTACTTGGGAAGATATAGAGGACATATGTCAAAAATACCCTAATCTGTGTCAATTTTGAAGAACTTTACACTATGTTTAGTATATATACTTCACTGCAAATCAGAGACTCAAAACCATTTTGAATGATTATATATAAACGTAAAATTTTGTGACATAATATATGTTTAAATTTTGCTGGTACATGGATGCCAAAACGAAATATGTTATTGATCTTACTAAATTATAGTTGTCAAAGTAAAGTTTAAGACAACTAAATGATTTTACTTTTGATAGGAATTAAGATATTATAAATCTGTTTTATTTATACATGTCAATATAATCGATGGAATAGAAATCAAAGAATAATTACATTTTAAATGAAAGTCAATGACATGAATAGAATATGGCAAAATATGTTATATTGTTGTTGACAAATGTGAATTATACATAAGTTATTTTGAATATGCTAATGCACATTTTATAAATACATGGATAAGTGTATGATTGCAGATAATAAACAGTTACCAAAATGACCACGTGATGACAGAACCTCAGAACAATTAAGGCTCGAAGAGATTCTATGATAGGGTATTAACCCTAATTCTACTGGGAGGGGTGGAGGTGTTGCCCACCGTTTATCCTCCGAACCCTGGAGTCATGGGAGGACTGTGCGAATCACGCTCCCCTAGACGTGTGATGATGACTGCCGGATGCCTACTGGGAATCAGGTCGGTATAATTGACGCTCACCCTTAGAGTCTATGAAAGGTTAGGTCAGTAAAATTGACGCCATGGCATACTCTAGTAGAGGATGGATAGGATGGGAGCATAAGAGATTAGAAAGGATAGGATGATTTTAGAACAGCTTGGGAACCTGGTTAGGGCAAGGCATGACCATTAAAATCATAAACCTAAAAATATTCAAAACACCAATTTTATAGTCTCCTTATATTAAATAAGAATTTAACCTCGGTTTACAATCCTAAAAAGAATGTACTAATTGCTATCATAAGTAATCAGATAAGATAAAAACTCTAACTTCGGGACGAAGTTTTCTGAAGGGGGAGGGTATGTAACGACCCATCTATAAATATAAAGAACGCAAGAATAATAACAGGCATACGGTACATACATATGATAGCTACATATGCATGTGTCGCATACACCGCACTAGTATTATATACTAAATTAACTATAAGTGATAAATACCATGACACTTCTTTGAATAGAGGTTCTACTCATTCATCAATATTGCTTAATGTATGGGTAAATCTTAAAAGAGGACTATATAAATTATGTATTCCAAATTATTGATAAAAATTATATTAATAAATTAATAAAATAAATTTTTAAAATATATATAAGAAATTAATTAGAAGGGGCTCTAAGTATAAAGTTATGATGTTATATTAAAATATATATATGATAAAACAATGTGATATATTAAACATAATGTTTATAATGTAATGTGATATATTAAACCATAATATGATATAAACAATATAGTGTTATATTAAAAGAATATTTAATAAAAATATAGTATGATTTCAAAAACATAAAAACATATACATTCACGACCTTAAAAGAGATAAGGAAGGAATGCGGTAAGGGAGGAGCATGTCATCAGCAGGCTGAGCAGTGGGTTGCAGATGGAAGAGCGGCCACCGCCAAACAACAGGATAAAACCACGGGACAGTGATTTGGGAAGGGGGAGAAAAAACAGAGGGAAGAATTGTGAAGGAGGAGGAAATCATCCACAGGAAGAGCTTGAGTGTTCTGAGGTTCTGGGCAAGAGAGAACAGTCGGCTTCTGTTAAGAAGCTTACTGGATTGAGCAGCCAGGTTCTGCTTAGTTTGGCTGGGTGGATTCGGTCATTTGGTAATCGTAGTAGCGCAGTCGGAGGCATCTTCATCCGCAGGGGCACAAGTAGGTACCTCAGCAGTTCTGTTAATTGATTTTGTAAGATTTCAGGAAATTGTTTACAGGTTCATGATAGAAATCCCTTACTGTTTTTGCATCTGTTTACGGTCTTTACACAAGGTCTAATAATTGAAGGAAAAGGAACTGGCCAAGACTTGAAAATATGAGATAAGAGTTGCCTGGAGTTCAAGTACACTTTTCTAAGACATTTATAATGTAGAAGAAGGCTGCTATAAGTTAGATTTGTGAGATATGCAAATTTAGGGCACAAAATGGAATATAGCAGCTCTAGAAAATAGCATATAACTAATAGGATCAAGAAAGGATCAAAGGCTATAAAGGAGGCAAGCTAGGGTGAAGTAAACAATGGTTTTAAATGGTTTAAAATGCATAGCAATTAAAATCAAAATGTCAGCTTGAATTTTGGGGTGAAAAGATGCAATTAATTCTAGATTTTGCCTTTGTATGTTTATTGAATGCAATCCCTTTCAATAGGGAAATAACAAATGGACAATAAATTGCTATCAAATGCAGATTTAAGCTAACCCTAGTTACCATAAATTTAAGATAAACAAAACAAAAACAAAAAAATGACCACCACAAGTTAGTCTAGTGCCTTCTCTCAATTGGGCAAGGGGGTCAATGATGGTGACATCAATGATAGAGGAACTTGGATGAGGTGGGTAGAGGACAAAAATGCCTCCCTTAAAAATCCTGGTGACTTTCTCCGAGTAGAGATTTAAGGTCAAGGTATATGCATGAACCAAGTTCGCTTGATGAATGCTTGAAAGACTAATTTTGCAAAGCATAAAGAAACAAGATTTTGTGAAAGATATTGCACTTTTTAATATGGCACAAAGAAACCCTAATATCATAAACTTGCATGCAAATGGAAGAAAATCAGCAATAAACTTACACGATTCAATCAAGGATCACTTCAACAATCCAAGACAAGTCACCTCATGCAAAAATATCCCTCCTAGGACAATACAATCCACCAAGATCACATTGCATCCAAGAGAAAGGAACAAAAACGCTAATGTTCATTTCTTAAGAGAGAGAGAAGTGTGGTGTCATGTGATGATTCAAAACGAAAGTGACATCCCTCTATTTATATGAGGGTGAACAAGTCACTTTTCGTTAGTTTATAAGGAAAATCCCTAAAAACTTACTTGGGTGTTTGACTAGGCCTAAAGCGTTGATTTCTGGTAGCATCGGATGCACTCTAAGTCTCAAAATTTGCAGGGAGGCTTAGACACATGCATTCTCCAATACCTGGAAATCGTTTTGGCAAATTCCACCCGGAGACAGTTTTATTAAAATAATTAATTATTTTTAATGGGACCATAAGTCTAAACTTAGGAAATAAAAATAATAAAAGGGTATTAATCGAACTGTGGGTGAAACTTCTAGAAGAAGACGAGGATCAAGCCAAAATAATCTAAGCCATTGATTAGAAGTTAATCTAGGTCGCTGGTTGTCCCACAGAAAGATATAAGAAGAGGCTTGAGGGGCACTTGGAGAATACACAGAGGGGAGATCAGAAGTTCAATTTTTTGAAGCAGAGCAGCTGTCAAAAAAATTTTCAATAGTGATCTTGTGCAGTGACGGGCAAGGATAGTATCCGAAGGGAAATCTTTCCTGGTCGGAGAATACTCAGTAAAGAAGGCAGAGAGAGATTCAGCAGAGGTAGCGCAGAGTCAAAGAGGTTGACGCAAAGGCAGTGCAGAAGCCAAGAGGGAATCCGAAAATTTGCTGAAGGAGTCGATTGCAGAAGCCAGAAGCCGGGGTGTTAGACCGAGAGGTGCAAATCGAAGTTCCTGGGGAACAAATCGATCAGCTTAAGGGGTGACGTTGTCCCCAAAGGGTGTCACGCAGGGCTAACGCAGTGACTGCACAGAGGCAGCCAGGGGCAATTCATTCAGTCGCTGGATTAGCCAAGATTTCCAATGATAGTGTGAGGTATCCTCACTTATCTCTCTGTTAGTGATATTCTATGTAACTGGATTGCGAGGAAGGCATCCAGAGATTGTATTCAGAAATTATTACTGCTTAATAATAAAACCCTCAGGTGTTGCACCAGTTTTCCCACACTGGGTTTTTCCGGGGACATTTTGTCCAAAAATAACTATGTAGATGTGTTGTATTTTTTTCTTGTTAAGTTTCTTGTTTCCGCATTTTATTTAAATGGTGAAGGCTGCAATATATTCGTTTCAATGTTTACTGTAGGAAATAGTAAATAATTTTGTTCAGTAATTAACAAATAGGAGAAACATACTCAGTTGTTGCAATAGGAATTTGGGCATTCAAATTTTCCCATGGTATCAGAGCTACAGGTGAAACAAGAGAACAGTGTCGGAAGAGCCCAGCGCTGAAGGAGGAAGGGAGTTGGAAATTCCTGCAGAGGCAGCAAATCGAAGCCCCAGAGGGATTGCGCAGTTCAAGCCAGGAGGGCTAGATTTTCGTGGTAAATCTCTCTCTGAGTGAGTCGATAGAGAGGTAGGATTTCCAGATCGAAATCTGTCAATGACAGAGGGAGCAACGTAACAGTAGCTTCAGCGAAGAGGGGTTCCTGGCTTGAAGCAGTTTTCTGCAAGCAGTGGTTGGGAAGAAAGACGTCAGAGGGAAGAAGAGACACTTGAGGGAATTTCTTCCTCAGAGAATTCCTAGCCAAGGAATTCAAATTCTCATTTGTTGAGCAGCAGCAGGAGAGAGGAGGTCATTCGACTTTTTCAATTAGCAGAGATGGCAACCAATGGATTGAGAGATCAGGATCGGTTGGATGGTTCATCCAACTATGTGATCGGGAAGGCAAGGATATCGTGCCTTCTGGATGAACATTTTCCCAAGATCTATGTCAACAGCATGGTAGCTGAGTTCGCAGATCCAGATCCGCTCAAGAAGTACAAGGGAGAAATGGCGAAGACCAAGAGAATGATCCTCGACGAAGTGAAGGATCATATAGTCTGTCACATCGCTGGCAGAGACACTGCCAGGGAGATGTGGGATGCTTTGTAGACGCTATAACAGGGATCTTCCGAGCAGCGGAAGATGTACTTGGAGCAAAAGATGAGATCTATGCAGATGCAGAAGGGGGAACACATTGATTCGTTCCTCACTAGGCTTCAGGAGACCCGAAACGAGCTGGCAGTTGTGGGGTCAACACCTCAAGGTGCCGAGATGGTAAGACTGGCCCTAAATTCAATATTTGAGGAGTGGCAAGTTTTTGTCCAGAGCATCTTGGGCAGGGCGACTTTTCCAGACTAGGATGGAATGTGGGAAGTGCTTAAGCAAGAGGAGCTGAGCAGAGACTTGGTCAAGTGTAAACTTGACAAAAGCAGCAACAGTGGGTCCAAGCCCAGGGAGGAGGAAGAGAATGCAGCCCTCACATCAAGGGGCAGCAGGAGCAGCAGAAGAAGAAGAAAGATATTTCAAAGATCAAATGCTTCAAGTGTGGTGAATTCATTCACTATGCAACACAGTGTCCTCTCAGGAAGAAGGACAAAGATGAGAAGCATGATCCGAAGGTTGCAGACACGAAGATCGAGGAGGAGGAGTTCGCCATGACAACCCAGGCATCTCAAGGAGGGAGGTGGGGAGATTTAGAGTTGTAGTCTGAAAGGACTGCAATTGGGAAGGATCCTTGAGAGTCCACCTCTCAAATCAATTCCTTGCTACGGGAGCCCAAATCAGAAGTAGTAGGCTGGACCAGTGTCAGTTGGTGGAGAGGAGTGTCGGAGTGGCAGTTGTAGTGGTTAGGAGCGCCAGAGACTGAGCAACGTAGAGCAGAGTTGGTAGCAGTGCAGTGGCACAGAGCAGAGGTCAGCAACAACGCAGAGGTTTCAAAAGGTCAGCGTAGAGACTAGTAGCAGTCAGAACTCCAGCAACGAGATGCATCATACTAAACACTTGTCCAGTAATTTTGGATGTTTTTCCATTGTTGATGTAGTAGCAGCAGCAGTTGGAGAAGGTTCCAGTGTAGACGCAGTATTGGCAATGGCAGTGCCAGCAGCAGCACAGATGCAGAATTGAGAGGGAGTTACATTATGGATGCAGTGTTGACAATGGCAGGGTCAACATTTGTACAGATGCAACATTTGCACAGTTGTTGGTGGACAAGATGTCAGACATTAGCAGCACAGAAGGAGGTGTTACAGAACAGAGTGATGCTTTAGCAGCGTGCATTGCTAGAGCACATTCCTCGCTAAGAGGGAGTGTTGATTTTTGGTAGCATCAAATGTGCTGTAAGTCTCAAAATTTGCAGGGAGGCTTAGACACGTGCATTCTCCAATACCCAAAAATCGTTTTGGGAAATTCCACCTGGAGACAGTTTTATTAAAATAGTTAATTATTTTTAATGGGACCCTAAGTCTAAACTTAATAAATTAAAATAATGAAAGGGTATTAATTTAACTGTGGGTGAAACTTCTAGAAGAAGACGAGGATCAAGCCAAAATGATCTAAGCCATTGATTAGAAGTTAATCTGGGCCGCTTGTTGTCCAATAGAAAGATATAAGAAGAGGCTTGAGGGGAACTTGGAGAACACACAGAGGAGAGATCAGAAGTTCGATTTTCTGAAGCAGAGCAGTTGTCAGAAAGATTTTCGATAGTGATCTTGCACAATGAGGGGCAGGGATAGTATATGAAGGGAAATCTTTCCCAGTCGGAAAATACTCAACAGAGAAGGCAAAGAGAGATCCAACAGAGGCAGCACAGAGCCAAAGAGGCTGACGCAGAAGCCAAGAGGGAATCCAAAAATTTGTTGAAGGAATCGATTACAGAAGCTGGAAACCGGGGTGTGAGACTAGGAGATGCAAATCGAAGTTCCTGGGCGGCAAATCGATCAGCTGAAGAGGTGACGCTGTCCCCAGAGGGTGTGACGTTGGGCTGACACAGTGATTGCGCAGAGGCATCCAGGGGTAGTTCATCCAGTGGTTGGAGCAGCGAGGATTTCCAATGATAGTGTGAAATAACCTTAATTATCTCTCTGTTAGTGATATTCTTTGTAACTGGATTGTCGGGAAGGCATCCAAAGATTGTATTCAGAAATTACTACTGCTTAATAATAAAACCCTCAGTTGTTGCACCAGTTTTCCCACACTGGGTTTTTCCGGGGACATTTTGTCCAAAAATAACTGTGTAA
Organism: Pinus taeda; assembly: GCA_000404065.3. Taxonomy (NCBI): domain Eukaryota; kingdom Viridiplantae; phylum Streptophyta; class Pinopsida; order Pinales; family Pinaceae; genus Pinus; species Pinus taeda. The sequence goes on along the minus strand of APFE031673173.1, from coordinate 137,616 downwards.
ATGTGTTGTATTTCTTTCTTGTTAAGTTTATTATTTCCACATTTTATTTAAATGGTGAAGGTTGCAGTGTATTCATTTTAGTGCTTATTGTAGGAAACAATAAATAATTTTGTTTAGTAATCAACAAATAGGAGAAACGTAATCAGTTGCTACAGTAGGAATTTGGGCATCCAAATTTTCACATAAAGGTCACAAGCCGACCTTAAGACAACTTCAAAACATGATAAATAAACCAAAATAGCCCACATGTGTGGTAATAAATGTTGTTCATGATCACACCATCCTCTCAAAATGGACAATCTCCATCAAGCAAGTGACAAAGAGGCTCATGAGTGCTCCTCACTCCAAGAAATCATCAAAGTTCGTGGGTATATCTTCAAATACTCCTCTTCCACCATGACATCATCTCCAAGAAGGCCTACATCACCCTTCTAGGGCACATGGGGGTGACATGGCAAGATTTGAGGCAAGTTTTGGCAGATGGACATGATATACTAGCCATCCCAAGTCATCTCAGTGCTAATCATCATCAGCTGGGCTCTAAAACAAGCCAATGCCCATCAAACAGGGTCAAGGCCAACCTGGGGTCATCCTGGGTCCACCTAGGTACATCATCAAACAAGCCAACACCTTGGCTTCCTAGTACAACATTTCAACATCTAGAGGTGTAGTAAGGAGCATACAACCACGTGGAATCTCATCAAGGCCCAACATCCATCTCATGAAGGCAATGTTGGGGCTACAAGGTCATGTTTGCTCTCAACAATGAGAAAAACACCCTTTGAAAGGTGTTGGATATGTGTCAAGTCTTCCTTCAAAGGATCTTTGTTGCTTGAGTGATGAAACACCTAGAACATGCCCTTAAGATCAAGTGAGATCAACATCACCATGGACAAAAACCATTAAAGTATCATTGTAAGCCATATTCAATCTTAGGGGTACCAAAAATAGTTCACACAAACCTTACCTTCCAATGGCTTTCTAGCTCAAGATCATAGACAAGTTACCACAATTGTGTTAGGGATGGTTATTCCTCTAGCCCTATTATGTGCTTCCAGTCCCCAAGGAGAAGAACATACCACAGGTAGATCAATCATTCCGTATGTACATGTGATAATGATGGTGATGGAGTGGGAAAGACTTTAAGGAAGATGACCATAACCATGGTACCGATTGGAAAGGGTCCAACATCTCTAAGTGCTATAATGAGAAGAGGGAACAATCATGGAGCATGAGTTACCCCTTTCCTTAGCCTACTTTTTCCACCCCTCTAGCGCATTAATTACATTAATGACTTTCTTATTTTCATGCATAGCTTAGGAGACCAAGTTTGCTTATGCTTTTCCAATACCTCTTTAAGATGTAGCAGTTTATTGCTCATCGAGGTTGGGACATTCAAGAGTTCTTTTTTAGATGAAGCATGAAATGTTGAGGAACTATGGCTAATGAGAAGGGGTAGAGCTCACGCTAGGATTTTTCTCGCATGCTTACTATGTTCTAGCCATCTTTTGCATTTTTATTTTCTTTCATTGTGGCTTTATATGCCTTTATCATTCTTTCAGCTGCATCAACCTCTTAGGGAAAGTTTTTGGGCCCTTATTCAAATACGAGGATATAAGGTGTCAATCCCAATGACAAATGACAATCAACCCAAAGAATGGATGTGGATAATAAGGGGAACATGGAATGTGGTACGTATGGAGTACCTTGGGCACGTTAGTTCAATCAATGCTTCGTATTAGTGCCTCTCCTAGAGGAAAGACCTCAAGAGAGGTCATACTAGACTAGGGACAAAGGATAACCTCCCAGGTGGAGCATGGGAACAAGGGTACAATCAAAAGCATCCAATCTTCTAGCTTGGCCTGTGATCCATATTAGTATGCCCCAAAACATTAAATGAAAGCACATGATTACAAAAATGGTCAGTTTACCTTCCAACAGATGACCCATCCTCCTTCAAGTAGCATGTTAGATGGGAGAGAGCACTAAACAAAGCATAAGTGGAGAGCTTTGATGTAAAGTTATCTATGGGCCATCATAGGGTTGCATGTTAGCTAGCTCTCAAATGAGAAGAAAAACTCTACTATGGGTTACCCACTTTCGGTGGGTGACATGTCCAATAACTGCCCTCAAGGTGTTATCTCTCCTTAGTCTCAAAATAGGAGTTACACTATATCAAGAGTTAAACCACTTTGTGTTTCTACTTTTGTGGTGTCTTTGATCCTAGAAAGAGTCAGTCATCAACTAAGCCCATGAATACAGGAGTCATGCTAATCAGAGGTTCAATCTAGAATATGTCTAAGTATGGGCACGCAGATTTGGCCATTGTATCAAAAATGCATAATCATTTGAAATCATTATTGCGATAGTTAGCTTTGGCACGAATCAAAGTCGCAGTTTCGCATTGTATCACAGACAACAAAATCATGTCATGCAATTTAGCATTACAACCTAGTATCACTTCCTAGGCACATGGACTTTTCCCATAGACATGCAAACCTTTGGCACAAATGAAAAACTTAGCAGATGCAACGTTCTAACATAGTATCACTACCTAGCCACATACACTTTTTCCGCAAGCATGCAGGCCTTTGGCACAAATGAATAGTTTAGCAGATGTTATGCATGGAAATCCAATAGTGATAAAAGATCCATGACAAAATTTGGCAATCAAAGAAACTACATTCACACAACTTTAGGAGCAAATCACTACCAACACGTTGTACAATCTCATAATCACACCCTTACTTATCTATTAGTTCTAATACCAATGAGAAATTTCCTATTTACAATGCCACTTCTAATAACCAACACACTTCTTCAAAACAATACTAATGTAAGATTCGTGTTAGTCTTTACCATTATTACACTGATCATCGATATATCGCTAGTATCATGATATATTGCATGTTTTACCCTGAGCCAAAGTAAAGTATCTCCCTATATGCTCCAATCACAATTTATAACTAGAAATTTGGTCTTTTTCCCCTCATTTTGCAACAAAGAGATGGTGGATTAAGGTTTGAGGAGTTTGTCACTGTTTTCCATCGAGCAAACACGAGAAAATTTAGTGATTTCATTGCCATTAGCTAAGCTATTATGGCGGGACTGACTCTAATCTACCATATCCATATTCCCAAGTATGTACAAAATTTTGTAATTGCATTTTCTTTCCTTTTCAAGATTTAGTGAGGGTTTGCAATGCCCATTAGATATATTTGTTCTTTCCATATATTAATGGGACATTTAACACTTATCTACCCTAGATATTTTAGTTGCAGCGTTCTTTTGTGTTGATTTCCATTGTTGTTTTGTGCCATAGGTTTAATCAATGCCTTATGTAATGCCAAAGCTATTGGACCCACTATGGGAGTATCATGACCCAATTAAGCCTTGTATTCGACAAACATTGAGGTGCAAGCTATGTCGAAAGAAAATATTTGGTGGAATCAACCACTTGAAGTTCCACCTTGCCAAAATCCCAAGGCATGAAATGGATATTTTCCATTCATCTACTCTGAAAATCGTCCATAGTTCAAATCAATAAATTCTTTGTATTGCTAGGAAGAGAGGTGAGAAGGAAGAATTGAGGTTCAAAATTGCAACTAGAGCAAATGCAAGAAGCATGGGAATTGTTACCCCTCATTTTAGCAAGAGCATCTATATGCACATTTTTCATTTTGCAACAACATTTTAAGCCCAAAGAATGCAAGGCAAAAGCCTTGTAAGCCATGTGTAGGCTATATATTGTGGTATCCCTAGACCTATCATGGTTGGCCATGGTCAGTCTTACTAGTACCCACTCTCAACTCCTTTCCTCCTATATATAGGATTTGAGGACTTGGGGTGGATCTTTTGGGACTCATTGTTTAGGGGAGACATTCGTTTGTAGGGCTAATCACACATTGTAAGGCCAATCTAGCCCATGTCCCTTGCGTAACCTTGTCTTTCCTTCATGTCTTAGTTCTTCAATATGGCAGTCTCACATTTTCCAACATCCCATGGTTCCCAAGGCAGTTTGTGGATCCCAATGCACATGGTCCTGGGGTCAAAGGTCAACAGAAGCTCAGATTGCTCAGCATACTTTTTACTTGGTGTGCCTCTTGGAATTTTTCAGAAATGATGAAGAAGAAGAAAGATATACTCAACCAAAGAGGGCCATCCTCCTTTTGTGGCACCCATGGTCTCTTTTGAGGCCAGAAGGGGTCAAATCTTGGTCAAATGAGGCAAGCAAGGTAACAAAGGGCATTTACAATTCTTTTGCAAGACAACCCATGTCCCAGAATCATTGAATCAAGCAAGGCATCAAAGATCTACCAAAAGGGTCACTCTTCTAAGGGGATACCCACACGTGTGAAGGCTAGGAGAGCATTTCAAGCAAGCTAAAGTGAATGTTAGACCAAGTCAAAGGTGGAAAAGATCAAATTCACTCAAAGTAAAAGGCAAGTCATTGAGAAAAAAAGAAAAGGCATGATGATCAAGTAAAAGGACCAAGTTGAACTAGTCAAAGGAGACATTGAGCCTTCTAGAGCAAGGCGTCGAGGGTTTGAAGGCAAATTAAGTCAAGTGAACCATGGACCCATGGTGGACAAGATCTGTCCATTAGAAGGTTAAGTGGGCCTATCTCCATGCAAAGCAAGCCTCCTTCCAAGTAAATTAGCCCCAATCAAGCCAAGTGAAGCCTCCTTCAAGCAATTTCTGTTAGTTTTTGGTAGCATCGGATGTGCTCTAGCCATGAAAATTAGCGGAGAGGATAAGGCACATGAGTTCTAAAGAACCTAGAAACCGTTTGGTGAAATTCCGCTCGGATTGTATTTTATTAAAATAATTAATATTTTTAATGGGGTTCTTAAGTCTAAACTTAGGAAAATTGAAGTATTAATGGGTATTAATTAAAATATAGGTGAGAATGTTCTAGAAAGCGAATCAAGTCAAGATTTAATCTTAGCCATTGATTAGAGACTTAATCTCGGTCGTTGAAGTCTCAGCGAGAAAAGTATAAGAAGGAGGCTTGGGGTTCATTTGAAATACACAGAGAGTTGATCAGTGAGTTCGATTTTCCTAGGGCAGGGCTTGCTAAGGAATTTGAACCGGTGATCAAGCAGTGAGGATTAGAGGTAGTACTAGAAGGAAGTAATTTCTAGTTCCAGTGAATATACGTTAGAGAAGATAGTGAAGGATAATAGAGCCAGTGTTGTGCCAAGGAGGCAATGCAGCCACTGGAGGAGATTGACGCAGAGAGATAGCGCAGAAACTAGAGGAGGTTGATGCAGAAGTGTTGGGGGATAGCAAATATCAGTGCCAGGAATCATTGTGGGTGATTGGTAGGAGAAATCTCGATTTCTAGGCAGCAGAAGCAGCAACAGCCAAAGTTGACGCAATCAGGGGGAGAAGTCACGCAGTGACTGCGTAGGCTCACGCAGAGATTGTGCAATGGGTCATCCAAGAGCTAGGGACAGGATAAAATCTCTAAAATCAGTGTGAGAGAATTCTCAGTTATCTTCTTTGAGTGGATTGCCATTTTCTCTGGGGCATCCAAATTGTATTCAAAAATTTACTGCCAATAATTGAAACCCTGAGATCTGCTGCACCGGTTTTCCCACATCGGGTTTTTCCAGGGACGATTGTCCAAAAATAGGTGTGTCAATGTGATTGTTCATATGTTGATGTTTCTCTTACCTTTTAAATTTCAGTTCTTGATTTGTGAAGCTTGCAGCTGAATTTATTTTGATATTCACTGAAAGCATTGGTGAATAACTTATTGTAAATAAGTAGGAGAAATAAATTAATTACCGCAGCAAAATTTTCACATGGTATCAGAGCAAGGTCTAGGTAAGATGGAAGCAAAGAAAAAGAGCATGGAGAACAGTAGGGATCAGAATATTTCCGAATTAGCTTCTAGGCTGGAAGAGGAATTTGCTTGCTAATCAAGTTTTGCATTAGCCGAGGATTGATACATTGATAGCGGGGCTTCAACTCATATGACTGGAGAATGAGAATATTTCTCAAGCTATCGGGAGGAACATATGAACTTCCAAATCACAATGGGTAACAAGATGAAATGCACCCCAGTAGGCAAGGGAATCGTTATATTCCAGACAACAGCAGGAGAGTCTTCGGGCCACGAACGTACTGCATGTGCCAGGTATGGGAATGAATTTGATTTTTGTATCTCAATTACAAGATAAGGGATATGATGTGTACTTCATCGGTAATAGAGTATATGTCAAGCATCTTAAGTGGAAAAAGAGGGCCTAGATTGGAACTCGAAGCAACAGGTTATACAAGTTGCAACTCGAGTCTCCTATGGCACTAATAAGCAATAATGTCATTGGAGGAAAAGACTTAAATGAGTTGTGGCATAGAAGGATGGGACCAGTGTTGCAGGAAAAGTCCCCCCCCCCCTAATCAAAACCCCGATCCGCGATCCGTATGCATGCATGGGGGAAGCCCTGTCTAAAACACGTTTCGAGTTGATAAACACGCTTCCTGGAAATTTCAGGAAGCGTGTGCCCGAAACACATTTCGGTTTTTCTGAACCGCATTTTCGGTTTTTCCAAAACTGCGTTTCGACGGCGCTTCAATCGTACGAAGCGTCAAGCTTCCGAAAAAATTATTAAAAAGATGCAAAAAAATATAATATATAAATATATATATACAAAAAAATAAAAAATAAAATATAAATATAGCAGACACAAGTTTTGAATATAAATGCAAAAAAAATATAAATATATATATAAATAGCAGACGCTTCGCTTCCTAGATTTTTGGAAAATGACGCTTCCGCATCCACGCTTCCAAAAAATGTTCCTGTTTCGTCCCCGCTTCGTGCAACATTGAATGGGACACTTACATCATGGGGTATTAAGGATGCTCAAGGAAACTGTTACGGGGGTTTCAGTGCTTACTACCAAGCATGATGATACATGCAAAGGCTGCATACTAGGCAAGTACACCAAAGCAGCTTATTCCAGAAGCAACAATAGAGCTAAGAGTGTGTTAGTCTTAATACACTCAGACATCTGCGATCCAATGTCTACAAGAGCTATTAGTGGTGCTGAGTATTTTGTCACCTTCATAGATGATCATTCCAAGAAAACTTGGATTTATTTTTTAAGAACCAAGGATGAGGTCTTTGATCGGTTTAAGGAGTTTAAGGCTCTAGTGAAATTCCTGACAGGAAGGAAGATCAAAATATTGCGCTCAGACAATGGTAGAGAATACACGGATAAGGACTTCACAGATTTTTGCGCAAGAGAAGAGATCCGAAGAGAATGGACAACCCTTATTATTCAGAGCTTAATGGAGTCGCAAAAAGGAAGAACAGAACTATTGTTGGAGCAACAAAGGCGGTATTATATGATCAGAATCTACCCAAGCTTTTATGGGCAGAAGCATGCAGCATGGTTGTATACAGTCAGAACAAGACTCCTCACAGGGCTTTAGGAAAGAAGACGCCAGACGCTGTTTTCACGGAAAAGAAGCCAGAAGTAAGTCACCTCAGGATATATGGAAGTGTGGCTTATTGCCATACTCCAGTAGAGAAGCAGAGCAAGTTAGAGCAGAGTGTCGAAGTTGGGTATCTCGTGGGTTATAACGAGACTTCAAAGGCGTACCAAATCTACATTCCGAGCAGTAGGAAGATTGTAGTAAGGTGGGATGCAAAGTTCATGGAAGATAGAGCTTTCAGGAAATCTTGAGAGATGTCATTTAAAGAACAGGCTGAGGATGCTCCTCTGGCCCAACAACAGGGATCAGATCTAGTAGGATGACAGGAATCTGGTTCAAGCACTGTAACCAATACTGGCATCTCCTCAAGAGAAGAGGACCCAAGAGTGTCACAGCAGGTACAACAACAGGAAGAGGAACAAATGGAACCTCCCACCACCAGTGAAAGGAGTAGCCAAGAAGTACGACAAACTCTAAGGGACGCAGAGGAATTCTTTGGAGCTCCTAGAGCCAAGAAAAGGCAGCGTAGACCAGGACCAAGCATTGGTAGCTCAGGTCGAAGCACTTTCTAGTTTTCGAGAAGTCGTACAGCACCAAGTATGGGTGGATGCCATGGTAGAAGAGTACAGTTCCATCATGACAAATGATGTCTGGGAAATTGTACCAAGACCAGAGAATAGATCAGTTATGGGTTCGAGATGGATATACAAGATCAAGTATGTTGCAGATGGTAGCGTGGACAAGTACAAGGCTAGGTCTGTCGCAAAAGGATATGCTCAAAAGGAAGGAATAGACTACGAGGAAACATTTGCCCAGTAGCTCGATATACCTCTATCAGATCCATTATATCCCTTGTGTTGAAGAAACTAGGGCAAAGTAATGTAGTGTGATTCTTCGTTACTTGATAACAATTTGTGGAGTCTTTTTACTTTTCTTGTTAGCTTATTCTTCTTCTTCTTATTATTAGTGCATATGTGTGTACTTCATCAAACTACTACCAAAACATAACTAACAAGAACACAAAGTTTGGTTCTCTGCGAGGGACAAAACCTCTCCACTCTTGAGAGGAAAACCCTTGGTAAGTTTTCTCTTATTGAAGCTTCTTATTTGAACAATTGCCAAACCCTAGACCCTTGACTAGGATATCCTCCAAGCACAAGTCAAATCCTTCCTCTTTCTACACTATAACTTCTGGCACATGGACCTCTGTGTTCCAGCACTTTGCTCCTTAGCACTGCGTCCTTCTTTTGTTGCTTGTCTAAGTTAGGAAACCCTAGAGCATTAGGGCTTCTTTACTTCGTTATAGAGAGAATCTTCTTCGCTTTCCTTTGGATACCTTGTAGACCTAGATACACATCGAATGTTGCTGCCTTCTTCTGTTGTCAAATCTACAAGGATTTACTCGCTGCACATGTGGACATAAACCCTAAAATAGTCTCCTTCTCCTCGCTGTCTTTTCCTTCTTCTTCGTTGGTTGGGGAGGCCTTATGGTCCTTGTTTCTTAGCCAAAAACCAAGACACTTGTTACTGTTGAAATGACCGCAGGAGGCCTCCTTTATCTTCGCACGTGTGGCTGCAGAAACCCTAGAAAACGTATCTTCTTCTTCGTTGCTCTTCCTCCTTGCTTGTTGCCCTTATAAACCCTTTATCTAGGCTTTCTTCGTCCTCCTTAATACTCTTTTTCCTACCTTGTACCCTCGCTGATTGTAGAGAGAATTCGTTATCCTTTTGAGGAGTCGACAACCTCTATAAATAGAGGTCTATCCCTCCTCTTCAAGTCGACTTGACTGTTTATTAGGCCGACTTGACAGTTTCGCTATAATTCATCTTTTCTTCATTATTTTGCTACTTGGAGATTTCGTTGATGCTAGGAGAGGATTTGACTTGTCTTGAATGTGTTCCCATGACCTTGTACATTGACATTCATGATGTAACATGCCCTCAAAGGGTCTCATCATAATTACATTTTGACTTTGACTTTCTAGAAGCACTTTAAAATGTGCTTGACCTATTTTCAATGAGCAAGAAACTCATTGACAAATACTATAAAAATAATTTCCCTTTTCTTGAATAAATACAAATATCAAAATTACATTCATGAAGACCAAACCTAGTTACATTTCCTTCAACACCTTGCAACACAGATGGGATAGGAGATTCACCAAATGGATGTAAAGACAACGTTCTTGAATGGGGTGATAGAAGAAGAGGTATATATCGAACAGTTAGAAGGTTTTGAAACACATGAAAAGAGAACTCATGTCTGTAGTGTTGATTTTTGGGTAACATCGGATGTGCTCTAGCTCCGAAATTTTGTGGAGGGGCTAGAACACATGAGATCTCCAAGACCCAGAAATCGTTTGGGAGAAATCCACACCAGATTGTATTTTAATTAAAATAATTAATATTTTTTAATGGGGTTCCTAAGTCTAAACTTAGGAAAATTAAAATATTAATGGGTATTAATGAAAATATGGCTGAGAAGTTTCTAAGAGACGAGGATCAAGTCTAATTTAATCTTAGCTGTTGATTAGAGATTAGATCACAACCGTTGATTTATCAACAGGAAAAGTATAAATGGAGGCTTGGGGTCAGTTCGAGAACACACACACACAGATTGAGGAAATCGATTTTTTGAGGTGAGAAGTTTTCAAGAAGGAAATCGATTGAGGAGATCTTGCAGCTGAGCGGTAGTGATAGTTTGGGAATACAAACAGAGAGGCGGAGAGAAACTTGTGGAGGCAGCGCAGTAGCCGAGAGAGCTGACACTGGGCCAGTCTGGGCCCACGTAGCCTTGACGCAGAGCCAGGAGGGCCAGCGCAGATAAAGAGTTGCCTTCCACGCAAAGAGTTGGGGAGCTGCGGAACAGTCGGGAAAGCTAACGAATTGGGCAGAAGTGTTGACACAAAGCCTCAGAGAGCTCCACGCAAGCCCACGCAGTTACTGCGAAGGGGCAGCAAAGTTATAGCCAGGGCCAACCAGATTTGTTGCCGGATCAGCCGGATTCTATCGAGTGAAGTGAGGTAAAACTCACTCAGGTTCTCCGCCATCGTATTTCTCTATCACTGGTTAGCAGAGAGGGAAACCAACATTTTTATTCAGAACTTATGCTTAATAATAGAAAACGAGTTGTTGCACCGATTTTCCTGCATTGGGTTTTTCCGGGATGTTTAGTCCAAAAATAAGTGTGTCCTTTGCATGGTTGTCTCATTTATTTTTCAATACTTGATCTGTACAGTGGTGTAGGCTGCAGTGTATTTACATTAACATTTTCTGAATATTTCTGAAAATAACTTGTTAAATGAAGAAAACAAGTAGGTAATGTAAATCAGTGTACTGCAGTAGGATTTCTAGTTTGTTAGATTCAGCCATTTTCACATGGTATCAGAGCGATTGAAGATCAAGAAGGACTGAAGGCATCAGTGAAAGGACAGAGCAGAATCTGTGTTGAAGACAGTTGTCCCGAGAGACAACGCAGTTTTTAGCTGAGAGAGCAAAGGAGGGGTGACACAGTCACCAAGGGAGGCTCACGCAGAGCCTGCGTCAGCCTGTTTGTGTGACGTTGCAGCTGCAGAGGGCAGCGCAGTGACTGTTGGGCCATCGCAAAGACTGTTGAGTCTCGTTTTTCCAATTGTCGGGGCTAGAGGTGCAGCGCAGGCTTCATCTGGAGTTGTTGGTGGGGTGTTGATTCTTTTGGTGCAGAACAGTACCTAGTGGGGCAGAATCAAAGTAGAGGGAATCAGTTTCTTAGAAGATTTCTTGCCAAGAAATCTAGGTCTAGTGCTGAGCAACAACAAAGAGAGATCAAAGAGGGGTGGCTCGATAGTTGTTGGCAGAAGGATTTCCGTGAAGGAAATCAAATTTAAGAGGGAGCTTGTTCCTTGATTTCTAGTGCCAAAGAAATCTAGATCTGAGTTTTTCTAGGGTGGCAGCAAAAGAGGGAGACGAGAACCAGTTCGACACTCATTTGAGCAGAGATCGCAGTTAATGGACCGAGGGATCAGGACAGGTTGGATGGAGCATCCAACTTTGTCATCTGGAAGACCAGGATCCTTGTAGTTTTGGACAAAAACCGCATCAAAGATTATGCCTTGAAGACGGTTGTTGTTCCGATTGATGTTGATCCTCTCAAGAAGTATGAGGAGGCACAGGCAAAAGCGAAGTGCATGATCTTGGACGGGGTCAAGGATCATGTGATCCCACATATTGCTGAGAAGGACACAACAAGGGAAATGTGGGAGGCTTTGACCACTTTGTACGAGGGAACTTTCGTTCAACGGAAGATGTTGCTTGAGAGTCAGCTGAGACAGTATCAGATGTAGAAGGGAGAAGAAATTGATCCCTTCCTTCTCAGGTTGCAAACGATCCGTGACCAACTAACTTCAATAGGGGCTACACCAGATCCTGAATTTATGGTCAGGACTGCCCTGAATGCAGTCACTGAACACTGTGAAACCTTTGTCCAAAGCATCTTGGGCAGGGCTTCTCTTCCCAGTTGGGAGGAGATGTGGGCAGCACTTCGACAGGAAGAGATCAGACGATTGACCAAGCGGGAAGCAGCAGCAAAGTGATCAGAGTCAAGAAGGAGAAAGAGGAGGATGCAGCTCTTGCATCAGCGGGACAGCAAGGGCAGCAGAAGAGGAAGAAAAAGGACATATCTAAAGTTGGATGCTTCAGATGTGGAGAAATGGGTCATTTCGCCACACAATGCCCTCAGAAGAAGGGCAAGGAAGAGAAGTCTGACTCAAAGGCTGCTCCAATGCAAGTTGACAAAGAGGGTGATGACGATGATTGCGCCATGAGTGCTTATGCACCTCTAGAGAAGAGGTGTGGCGATATTGAGATGTAGTCGAGAGGACTCCACGAGGGCAAGATCCTTAAGGTGTCGAAACTCTTGGATCACATATGACTACGAGAGCCCTTAATGACAGTAGCAGAATGACGGGAGTTAGTTGGTGCGAGGGATGATGGAACAATAGTGGCAGAGCTAGAGTGCCAAAGTCTGAAGCAGCATAGTGGAATGTTGCAGCAGTGTGGGAGGCACAGAGCAGATACAACAACAGCGCATTAGCATCAAAGGGTCAGCACATATTAGCAGCAGAGGTAGCTTCAGCATCCAAGGACATCCAAACTGACCAACATGTTAGCTTTTGGGTGGCTTTTCGGTTGCTTACTTCTCAACAACTAAGTTGCAGTGCAGCAGTTAGCAGTGGCAATGCTACGGACAACATGATGCAGCATATTGAGAGGGAGTTGCAGTACAAATGTAGCAGCGATAGTGGCAGTGTCATGGGCAGCAGTACAGATTGCAGCAACACGGTGGATGAGGGGCAGAAGGCCAAGCATCAGTAGCGCAGAGGACTGATGTCGTGGATCAGCATGATACTTTTGTTGGGAAGTATTGCTAGAGCACATTCCTCACTAAGAGGGAGTGTTGATTTTTTGGTAGCAATGAATGTGCTCTAGCTCCGAAATTTTGTGGAGGGGCTAGAACACATGAGATCTCCAAGGCCCAAAAATCATTTGGAGAAATTCCACATGGATTGTATTTTATTAAAATAATTAATATTTTTAATGGGGTTCCTAAGTCTAAACTTAGGAAAATTAAAATATTAATGGGTAATAACGAAAATATGGGTGAGAAGCTTCTAAGAGATGAGGATCAAGTCTAATTTAATCTTAGACGTTGATTAGAGATTAGATCATGGCCATTGATTTATCAACAGGAAAAGTATAAATAGAGGCTTGGGGTCAATTGGAGAACACACACACAGATTGAGGAAATCGATTTTCTGAGGTGAGAAGTTCTTAGGAAGGAAATCGATTGGGGAGATCTTATAGTTGAGGGGCAGTGATAGCTCGAGAATACAAATAGAGAGGCAGAGAGAAATTTGTGGAGGCAGCGCAATAGCCGGGAAAGTTGAAACTAGACCAGTCTGGGCCCACGCAGCCTTGACACAGAGACAGGAGGGCTAGCACAGAGGAATAGTTGCCTTCCACGCAGAGAGCCATGGAGCTGTCGGAACAGACGGGAAAGTTGACGTAGTGGGCAAAAGTGTTGACGCAGAGCCTCAAAGAGCTCCACGCAAGCCCATGCAGTTACTGCGAAGGGGCAACGAAGTTGTAGCCGGGGCCAGCTAGATTTGTTACCGGATTAGCCAGATTCTACCAGGTGAAGTGACGTAAAACTCAATTAGGTTCTCCGTCATTGTATTTCTTTGTCACTGGTTAGCCGGGAGGGCAACCAGCACTTGTATTTAGAACTTGTGCTTAATAATAGAAAACCCTCAGAGTTGTTGCACCGGTTTTCCTGCATTGGGTTTTTCTGGGGACGTTTAGTCCAAAAATAAGTCTCCTTTGCATGGTTGTCTCATTTATTTTTCAGTACTTGATCTGTATAGTGGTGTAGGCTACAGTGTATTTACATTAACATTTTCTGAATATTTCTGAAAATAACTTGTTAATGAAGAAAGCAAGTAGGTAATGTAAATAAGTTCACTGCAGTAGGATTTCTGATTTGTTAGATTCAAAATTTTCACAATTGAAGAAAGCCTTGTATGGGCTAAAACAAGAACACAGAGCTTGGTATGGTCGAATTGACAGCTACTTACAGCAGTTAGGATTCATCAAGAGTGATGTCGATCCCAATCTTTATTATCTATTAGTAAAAGATGAGCCATTAATTCTGGTATTGCATGTGGATGATCTATTTTTGACACGATCATCCAAACTCATAGAGGATTGCAAGAAGAACCTAGAAACAAAATTTGACATGAAGGATTTGGGGCTAATGCACTACTTTCAAGGATTGGAAGTTTGGCAGCAGGATGGTGAGATCTTCCTTGGCCAAGGTAGATATGCATCAGAAATTCTGAAAAGATTCAGAATGTAGGAATGTCGACCTATGGCTACGCCTATGATTACCAATTGGAAGAAAATAGATGCTTCTGGAGACAAGGAATTGGACCCCACCTTATACAGACAGCTCATTGGGTCGTTTATGTATCTAGTCATGTTAAATTTGGCAACTAGGGCCAAACTTCACCTTGGACAGCTCATATGAGGCAGCTGATATTTTTATTGGATTCCTCTCTCCGAGAGGTGTAGGATTGATCTAAATATCATCTCATTTTGACATGTACAAATGGAATTGTGAATTTATTTTGTTTATGGACAAATTGTCAAGGTCGGCCAGCAAACTAATGTAGGCTCAGAAGTCCAACAGTCACGTCTATTCATCCTCAATGTTTGCATATAAATACAAGGTGCCTCCTCCTCATTTAGACACTTCACTCACTCACATATCTCTCTCTCCTTCATTGACTGGGTACGGATTTCTGAAGTAGCTCTCCACACATGCGAAGAAGGGTAGTTTTGTTCCAGCATTGACCAAAGTTGTAGGAAGGGTTTTTGACTAGCGTTGACTTGTTTGACTGTAGTTTTGTGAGGGTTATCTTTGTTTGCGCAGGACGCATTTCTAGGCACAAAAAACGAGGTAGACCATATTGTTTGACCAGCATTCACTACAGAAGGGTTTGACTACAGCGTTGACTTTTGTTGACCAAGTTTGACTGGATATTTTTGCATTGTTTTTGGGCTGATTTGATTTGTTGGAGGCCGAGTTGACCAAGTTTGACCGAGTTGTTTTGGAGGTCAAATTCTCCCATGTTGACTAGCGTTGACTTTCTGGTTAGGGCTTTCTGTAGATGTTGTTTGTTGGGACAAATTTCACTGTGAGTGGGCAAGTGAATATTGCATATTGTATTCTCTCTCTCGTCGTTGAACTTTTGAAGAATAATAAGAAGAATTGATCAAAGGGTTTCCCCACATTAGGGTTTGTCCCTGGCTAGCGCCATATCTTGTGTCCTCTTGTCTTGGTTTGTCTTCTACTGTTATTATTTATGTTCTATCTGCATTTTACTGTCATGTTGATGTGATTGCTAATCTAGATATTGATATTGGGCTAATAAGAAAATTGAAGTAAAATTGCTCTTAAGCATAAAACATACCGTTGTTATCTAAAATTAACATGGTATCAACGCTGAGGTGAAGACAAAGGCCAAGCAAGAGTGAGAAGAGCAATCACTGATCAAGGACAAGATTCATTGACCTCCACATCCTACTTCAAGTCTGATGATAAGCTTCATGATAAGTCTGATTATCATGCATGGAAGATGTCTCTTGATTTGACTTTAGAAGAGCAAGATGTTATGGATTATGTGCAAGGAAAAATTTTGAAACCTCCTTCTAATGCACCGGTTGCTGCTAAGACAAAGTACAAGAAGGGTGAAGTCAAAGCAAAGAAGATCATCAGGGATTCTACTCATAAGCATTTAGTTGCTTACATCTCCAATTTGAACACATCAAAGGAGATATATGACAAGTTGGGTGGCATGTTCAAATCTAGCAATGCAAACCAAGTTCTCTTTCTCAAAAACAAGTTGAAGGATATAAATAAGGGAAGAGGTGAAGACATTCAATCCTACTTCATGAGGATTATTTAGATCAAAAATGATCTTCTTTCGATTGGAGAAGTTATTGCTGATAGGGAGCTTACTCTCATTGCCCTTGGAGGACTCCCTTGTGAATGGCATGTGTTCAACACCACTATTCTTAACAACTACAAGATTCCAAGTTTTGAGAATTGTTGACTAGATGTTCTCAAGAAGAAACAAGGATGATAGAACTAGATATGCCTTCAAATAGGAATGATCCTACTGCATTCTCCGCTCATGCTAAAAAAAAGAACAATGTAGGTTCAAAGAAGCAATGTCAGGGAAGGTCGGGTTTCAAAAATGGAAGGAAGGGAAGATGCTACATTTGTAACGAGTTTGGCCACTATGCTAGGGAGTGTCCTAATATAAGGGATACACCTCATGATGATGACAACCACAACAACAACAATTTAAGGGGCAACAACAATCAAAGGAATGGAAGATTCAACAACTGAAGAAAAAGGAATGCTCCCGCTCCTCATCAAGGAAATCGTCGCCCTCCCAAGAGATCAAGAAACACCAGGTATGATGAATCTAATGTTGTTGATAACAAGCAAAAATAATTTCATCTTATATCTGCCCTCTCTACTGCATCTCCTCTGGACACTTTGGGAAATTGGTTGATAGATAGTGGTGCCTCAAGGCACTTCACTGGGTATAAGGAAGCTCTTTCAAATATGATTGAAAAGGATACAAATTTGGAAATTATCCTTGGATGCAATGCCACCTATCCCGTGAAGGGAGTTGAGAATGTTACTCTTCAATTGAATCAAGGTAACACCATTCATCTACAAGAAGTACTATATGTACCCGATCTAAAGAAGAACCTAGTATCTATCTCGACAATGGAGGACAAAGGATTCAAGGTGGCATTCATCGATGGAAAGGTACATGTGTGGAATAAAAATTTCAAAGATGCATTTACACTTGGATTCAGGGTTGATAGCCTATATCAAGTTGGAGGAAGTCCATTGGGAGCTATGTCTTGCGACACATCCCTTCAATCCGAATTATGGCCCCAGAGGTTTGCTCATCTACATTATAAGGCTCTATCCAATGTGAGGAACATGGTCACAAGTATGCCGAATTTAAATTAGAACATGAAGGTGTTTATCAGGGGTGTGCCAAAGGAAAGCATACAAGGGGACCATTCCCCTCAAGCGATAGCAAGACTACCGACATATTGCAACTGGTTCATACTGATCGATCTGGTATGATGCCCGTGAACTCATTGGGAGGATATTTATATTATGTTGTCTTTATGGATGATTTCTCTCCAAGACTTGGATATATTTCTTGAAGAAGAAGGACGAACTATTCTCATGGTTTCGTTGTTTCAAAGCTTTGGTCAAAAATCAAACTGGGATTAAGATCAAAATATTGAGGACCGATAATGGAACTGAATATGAATCAAATGAGTTCAATCATTATTGTAGAGAAGATGGCATTAAGAGGGTGACTACTACCGCATATACTCCTAAACAAAATGGTGTTGTTGAAAGGAAGAACCATTCTATCATAGAAGCCACTTGTGCCATGCTTCATGATCAAAGCCTTCCGAAGTTCTTATGGACTGAAGCTACAAACACTGCCATGTATGTTCAAAATAGATGCCCTCGTCAAGCGTTGGACTCCAAAACTCCCGAAGAAGTTTTCACCGGTAAGAAACCTGATGATTCTCACTTTAGAATTTTTGGTAGCCCCGTATATTTTCATATGCCGAAAGAAAAGAGAAGCAAATCAGATGCTTCTGGGAAGAAAAGAACATTTGTGGGCTACAGTGAAACTTCTAAGGCATATAGAATCTATGTGCCTGGTCAAAGAGAAGTGGAGATAAGTCATGATGTCATTTTCGATGAGGATGTTGCCCTTGGGAAGATTAGTAAGCTTCATATTCCAAGAAAGGACAAAGAAGCAGATACAGGAAAGCAGGGAGAACCGCAGGATAAGCCGATGCCCGATGCTAAAGGACCAATGGATCCCATTGATCCACTCCCTCATGAGCCCTCCTCCTCAAAAATGAGACCCTCATGGCTTAGGGAAACTCTCGAAGATGCCGAGAGACATGTTGCACCTAGGGGGACATTTTGTGAAAGTAAGAAGTCAAATAGGTACCAAGGGTACTTAACTGCAATGGGCACCATTGTTCAATCTAAGCAATGTTGCAGTTATCATTATCGGGATATTATCGGCAAGGGAAAAAATTAGGAAATTTTGGAAAAATCGTAAAAATCGGAAAATAATCAGGAAAAAATCGTAAAATACAAAAATATTCATTTTTTTTCAAATTTTTTAATATCTAAAGCATCTACAACATAAAATAAATATATTGACACATAAATATGATAAAAGAACTAATATATAAGATGTGTAATATCATTTCTAGTGCTACATCACACATAACCTAAGTCATCGGATTCGTCCTAAACCCCCTGCGAATCCCGAATCCGGCGAATCCGACACGATTCGGTCCGGATTCGTGTCCAAATCACAGGACACGTCGTGTCTGTTTCGGACACGTCGTGTCCGAGGGCGTGTCGCGATTTTAGGACACGTGTCCGGTTTCCAGGACTCGCTAAGCTCAGTGAGGGAAAGAAAAGGGCGTGTTTGCTCATTAATATTTTCATTTGACAAGTGATTTGTGCTGTTGCAGCAAGGAGTAGAGCATTTTGGCAGCTTCATGATCAAGTCTAGGCCCTAGTATTGATATGCTATTCATGGTAATGTTAAATTCTTAAAGTAAAAGTAGCATTCTCCTTAATCTTCATTTTCATCCTTTTACTTAAATTTTTAACATTACCATGAAATGACTCAGGATGTTTGAGAGTGGTTCCAGCCTCATTGGATTTCATATGGAGAAAGTAGAATTTTAGATTTCATTCAAAATCCAACAGACTTTTCAGTTTTTCAGGATTTTAGGATTGGGGGATTGCAATGTTTCCATTGAATTTTGTCATGTATTAGGGTATGGAACTCATATTTAATCAAGAGCACCAAACCAAGAGCTTCTGAATATGTAGCTCCCGCTCCCGTTTTCGCTCCTGCTCCCCGCTTTCGCTCCCGCTCCCAAGTAACACTGTTCCTAATGATATGGGTCTGGACACCACTGTTGAGTTGGCATTGGCCAACATGGATCTCAATGATCCAGTGCTAGAGCCTGTTAGATTTGATGACTTAGAGGGGTCAACCTCCATACCATCAAATGCAGAGGCGACTATGGATACAGGGGAGGAGGAGGATGCAGAGGAGAGCATGGGGACCATGATGATGGGGACAGTGATGCTGATTCTGATGTTGATTGATGCCTTGAGGCTTGTATACCTGTAGTTGTTTTATATTTTCTATTTCTATTTGCCATTGGCATTGCACCAACACTACCTATGTAACACATTTTGATTTGATGACTTAATGAGAAAACTACAATTATCAGTGTGTTTATCTTACTATCTTGTAGTTGTAAGTTGTCTTTCAGTTATGAATTATGAATCATGATTTAAATTTTTAATAGATTTATGATTTTATCATTTATGTGACCAGTACCACTGACATTTATTTGAATTTTGTATGTACTATGCATGCTAATAGCTATAGATGAAGATCTATGTTTGAAA
>APFE031673173.1:0-116439 GCA_000404065.3 Pinus taeda | reverse complement strand
CCTGCCACACCAGTTTCAGAGTTGTAGCCAGAGATAAAGATGCCTGAACATGCCATCAGTTGACGATGTGGGACACTTCCTCTAGCAGAAGACTTACAACTTCTTGCCAGTTTTGGAAGAGTTCCAGAGACAAAATTGAGAACACTTCCTCTAGCAGAAGATTTACAGCTTCTTACCAGTTTTGGAAGAGTTCGAGGAATTGCATAAGCATTCCAGAGTTGTTGGTCATCCTTAAACCATCACAGGTTGAGACTTCCCTTTTACAGGTTGAAGTTTTACCTTTTATGCGGGGTGAGACCTCCCTTTTACGGTTGAAGGTTTCCCTCTTTAAAACAATAGGATCACTTCCTATAGCAGAAGACTTACAGCTTCTTGCCAGTTTGGAAGAGTTCTGGGAACTGCACTAAGCGTTCCAGTGTTGGTGGCTATCCTTAAACCACCGCCCTTTTTTACCAACATTTCATAGAGCACATTCAGCCTAGTGTTGCCATGCATTATTGCACATTTTGTATTACAACTCTCTTCTTAGACTCATACATAACCCTTCGGATTAAGGGGGGGAATGTTGGACACCTAATCCTAAATGGGTTAGTGTGGAAGCTGAATAGACTAAGTAGTCCAAGAGACCTTGGGATGTGAATCCCAATGATCACATAATGTACTATAAATGTATATAATTTGTCAATAAAAATTGTACTGCATGATTTATCTTTCCTATTTGTTCTCGCTCCCCATGTGTGTTTAACAGATCAAATCTCAATGAAGGCATCAAAGTGAAGATCATATTGAAGTCAAAGGAAACATCATAACCCTAGATCAAAGAAGTCTACAAAGAAGTATTGGGATCATCATCAAGAAAAGAAGGCCAAAACCCTACATTTGCTCAAGTTGAAGAAATCTACGAATCAAGTTAAAGTGTTTTGAAGACTATTCATGCAAAAGAAGCTAGATCAAAAGGCAGTGTCATCTCATTCTCTATGGGATCAAGGATCATTCTTGAAGAAAACTACCTTCATCAAGGAGAAGTTTTCTATCCTCTATATCATCATCAACATCAAGGAAGCAACAAGAAGAAGGAGCATCCTATCAAGTAAGTATATATATGTCCACATCTGAATCTGTCAAAATTTCTTTTTGCAAGGAAAGCAACAGATTGGTTGGGGCTTCAAACTATCTTACATGGAAAAAAATGACAGCTCTGATTCTCATTGAAAATGAGGTTATGGAACATGTCAAAGTATCTATCACTACACCAAGAAAGGAAGATGCTCAAGCTCTTGCAAAGTATATGAAAGTGGAAGTTAGGGCTCAAAGGATTCTCATAGAATCTTATCAAGGATCCCTCATCCCATATGTATCCAAACTTGAAACTTCAAAAGAAATCTATGACAAATTGGTAGAGTTGTATTCCGTAAGCTGGAGAAGTCATCTCATTAAGGCAAGAACTCTACAAGCTGAAGATGTCAAGGGAAGATGGAATAACCTCATACTTTATGAGGATATCTGAAATCCAGGATCAATTACAAGGTTTGGGGGAAGTCATGTCTGATAGAGAAATGACTACAATTATATTAAATGCACTAATGAAGGATTGGGGTAACTTTACTTCAAGTATTTATGGGAATAAAGAAGCTACTCCATTCCAGGAACTATGGTCACTGTGCAAGATTGAAGAATCTAAACTAGAGCCAAATCTGATGTGGGAGTTGGTGAGCAAAATCAAGCTTATGCTGCAATGACAAAAAGAAAGGGAAAATTTGGAAAGTTTTGTCCTTAGAAAAAGAAGAAAAACATGGCTAAAATACAATGCTATGGATGACAAGAATATGGACACTACAAAAGAGATTGTCCTAAGATCAAGAAGGACAATAACAAAAGAGGAAGAGAAGAAGCTCATATCACGGAAGAAGTGGAGGAAGTTGAAAAGTAGAACTCCAAGATAGAGGAAGTAAGAGATCTCTTGATCCGGATTTAAACAGGAACGCAACAAAATACAGAGATAACCATATACACAAAGATGTAGCGGAAATAATACTTCATTTCATTAATGGAAAATACCGAAATATGCTTACAACTAGAAATGGAAATAAACCAGCTAGGGCGATGGTAGCTTATCTCTGAGAAGGGATGTGGCGGCTATGTGCTCTGAACTGTGTTTACAATCAGGCTCAGAGGCCTATTTATTGTTGAGAAACAATGAAAAACCCTTCACATCCCAAAAACCTAACCCTAGAAGATGAAACGCCAAATTGTGGGCCCTGTTTGGGTAAATTGGTACATCAATTTCCCGAGGTCGTAACTTTGGCATACGATCTCCGTTTGACGTGTACGATAGCTCGTTAGAAGATTCTATCCGAGAAATAACCACTTTGGGAAGGGAAACATGGGTCCATGGACCCATGTTGCCCCCAGATTTCCCAAAAAACGTCGTTTAGGGCCTCAAAACGACTCCGGAAGTTCAGGACCCGAAAAACTGCTAAAAATAGTAAACTGGGCTACAATTTAGGAAACTCAAAAGACTGAAAGAGACAGTTGTGGGGGTCCAAATGGGATAGGTGGGTGGCCACCAACATCCACCTGGATCATCTCTACTATGATTGAGATAATCTTCCTCACCTAAGTTCTTTTCAAGTTCCTAAGTCTTCTGTTGTAAGATATGACCATCATGATTCACTAAGAAAAATGACGGGATGCATCAAGGCATCATAGAAGCATTGAAAGCAAGAGCTCAGGACATTTGCATAGAGAAGCATGAAAGATGGTTAGAATCTATGGAAGTCAAGGATATAGCTCTTGAGAATCGCATTGGAAACATAAGTGGCAAGGTCATCTAGTACAAGGTTCATCATACATCTGTCAAAAGGAAACATTTGTTGATGGGGATACTTTAGATCCTCAAGATTCTCTGATGGAATCTTCATTGAATGGTTCACGGATCATGAGGGGAAGCAAGTGTTTCATCAAGAATTTCAAACTTGTGGAATTCATGGGATGATGGTATGATGACATAAAAGTGAAATAGATCAAGGGATTAAAGCTCTTTCAATCAAGGAAGCTACTGCAGGAAGTCTAGATGAACCAAAGAAAAAAATGTGGTATATATGCTTACATTTGATATTGTAGAAGTCATGTCATATGGTTACAGATATCATGGACCAATGCTCTATCTTAAGAGCATGATCAAAATAAAGGATCTCCTCCTTCAAAGGGATGCAGGTATGCATGGGTCACACATTCACTAGATGAATCAACATAATATGTCCTTATATGAAGTATGAGGTGGTTGACTACAATTGAGGAACTCTGATTGAAAGCTCCTGGGAATGAAATGTGTGAAGAAAGGAAGGAATAGATCATGGAATATGCAACCATGGTAAAGGCAATCAACATCCAAAAGACCAAGAAGATTTGAATAGGATATCTTCATGAAAGATATGAAGGCTCTGATGGAGTCTAGAAAAGAAAGAGACCCTTGACAATATATATCTTTGGGAGATGTGTCGATAAGTATACAAGGTGCTAATGCAAACTAGAAGATGCCATGATGAAAGACCATCACAAAGGTAGTGTTGATTTTAATGTTCATTCCTTTATTTTTGAACAAATATCTGGATGGGTTTATGCAGAGCTGCCGAGGGAAGATCTATGGATGTCTTCCTACATCGATGCCCATGCAGTAGGATGAAAGATCCTTATGGAAACATGGCATGAAGGAAGGCCAGATATGAACAAATGGATCACTTTCGGATGATGACATAACAAACTCAAGGATGAAAGTGATGGATGGTCTTTTCCCTACGAAGAAGACCCAAACATGAAGACTCTTGAATAACGAAAAGAAGTTCATGACATTGTGAGGAGGAGTTCTTCAAGCAGCCGGTTGTCTCATCGTCTCCACCTGAGGAGCTTTTGTAGGTCCCTAATTAAAAGGGAGCCTGGAAACAAGTTTCTTACTTGGTAGAAATTTGGAAGCAAAATTCCTAAGCCAAGAAGGAGCTTAGGTACATTCCTTTCATAGGAATGAGTACTTTCCATTATTGGAATAGATATGTCCTCCTTAATTAAGAGGGAGATATAGACACATCATTATTGTCTTCACTTGGGAAGACAGAATGGAGGATTTGGTAAACATTTGACATCCGATACTCTTTGAGGATTAGTTAGGGCATCCAAGATAAGAGTAGTCATTGAGGATCGATATTCTTTGAGGACTGGGAATCTAAGATAAGAATTGTCCTGGTGGAACACACCCTGAAAACCTGGGTGGAGTATATTCCGAGAGAGACAATGATGAGGGTGTCTATACATCATTGGTCTTGCCAACATTGTGCTAAGATCTCGTGGAGAGATAGAGCTGTTAGTCAAGACCTTGCTATGTGATAATGTTGGTTGATATGATGCTATACAGATGGGTTACCAATCCGACTCTTCTTATGATTAATTATTTAGATTGAGAATGACCAAGTACCATTATGAATACCTCCCTAGTTTAGAGGGAGTGTTGAAAAGTGTAACTCGGTTCGGTCTTCATAATGACATGTGTAATTGTGATTTTATGTAATTGATGAAAAGAAGAAAAATAAAATTATTATTGTAATGCTTGTCTCATGGGTTTCATGAGCAATGCATTTTATTTTAGTGATGGCTCCCATTGTGAGCCTTTAGGATTTGTCATCTAGTCATAAAAGTCAATTTGAGTCTGTCATGTATGAAGGAACCTTCTTGGGCATGTTACATTTTGTATGAGTCATTAGATAAGTATAAATAGCCCTCCAAGACAAGCACAAGTATCTCCCTTCAAGTAGGCTTCAAAGAAATAATAATATCTCTCCAGAGGACACGTCAACTCATCTCCAAAGCATGTCGGCTTATTATAGGCTCCAACAACTATTTATAGGGCAACTCGACATCATTTCGGGCAATGAATTTTGGTGGTGATTTCAGTAAAGGTTTGAAACAAAAAGAGGTGCGATGTTCGTTAAGGAAGCCTATTATGAAGTGAAGGAAAGAAGAGCATTAATAGAGCTCCTTTTCAAGTCTATTTTTGGGTTGAAGTAAGAGTTCAGTTGCAACAAAAGGAATCAAAAAGAATAACTGTCCTATTGAGCAACCAAGTTGGAAGTAGGGCAAGGTTAAAAGCTAAGTCACCGGATTCGTCCTAAACCCCCTACGAATCCCGAATCCAACGAATCTGACACGATTCGGTCCGGATTCGTGTCCAAAACATATGACACGTCGTGTCTGTTTCCGACACGTCAAATCCGAGGTTGTGTCACGATTTTCAAAAGCGTGTCGTGATTTTGGGACACGTGTCCTATTTCCAGGACTCGCTAAGCTCAGCGCAGGAAAGAAAAGGGCGTGTTTGCTCATTAATATTTTCATTTGGCAAGTGATTTGTGCTGTTGGCAAGTGATTTGTGCTGTTGCAGCAAGGAGTAGAGCATTTTGGCAGCTTCATGATCAAGTCTAGGCCCTAGTATTGATATGCTATTCATGGTAATGTTAAATTCTTAAAGTAAAAGTGACATCCTCCTTAATCTTCATTTTCTCATCCTTTTACTTAAATTTTTAACATTACCATGAAATGACTCAGGATGTTTGAGAGTGGTTCCGGCCTCATTGGATTTCATATGGAAAAAGTAGAATTTTAGATTTCATTCAAAATCCAGCAGACTTATCAATTTTTCAGGATTTTAGGATTGGGGATTGCAATGTTTCCATTGAATTTTGTCATGTATTAGGGTATGGAACCCGTATTTAATCAAGAGCACCAAACCAAGAGCTTCTGAATATGTCGCTCCCGCTCCCGTTTTCGCTCCTGCTCCCCGCTTTCGCTCCCGCTCTCAAGTAACATTGTTCCTAATGATATGGGTCTGGACACCACTATTGAGTTGGCATTGGCCAACATGGATCTCAATGATCCAGTGCTAGAGCCTGTTAGATTTGATGACTTAGAGGGGTCAACCTCCATACCAACAGATGTAGAGGCGACTATGTAGTATGGATACAGGGGAGGAGGAGGATGCAGAGGAGAGCAGTGGGGACCATGATGATGGGGACAGTGATGCTGATTCTGATGTTGATTGATGCCTTGAGGCTTGTATACCTGTAGTTGTTTTATGTTTTCTATTTCTATTTGTCATTGGCATTGCACCAACACTACCTATGTAACACATTTTGATTTGATGACTTAATGAGAAAACTACAATTGTCAGTGTGTTTATCTTACTATCTTGTAGTTGTAAGTTGTCTTTCAGTTATGAATTATGAATCATGATTTAAATTTTTAATAGATTTATCATTTATGTGACCAATACCACTGACATTTATTTGAATTTTGTATGTACTCTACATGCTATAGCTATAGTGAAGATCTTGTTTGAAATCAATAATTGTATCATAATTAAAATTAGGTGTAAGAAATATGATAAATCTAATTTTAACATATATATATATATATATATAATATATATATATATATATATATATATAATATTATATAATATATATATAATAAAATAATAATAAGTGTCCTGTCCCGGGGGTCACGGTACGAATCCGAACACCGAATCTCGAATCTACTGTCCCGAATCCCGTGTCAAGTGACTTAGCACATAACAGTGAATCATGTCTTGAATAGTAAGCCTTGACTCCTGAGTCCCAACTCAGCCTCAAAATATCAACAAAAAATATAATAATGTATCTCATATCATGAGTCATAATGTCATATACAATTAAATGAACCAAATAACTAAAGTCTAATACATTATACTACTGATTTCCTATGCCCCTCTTGCAAGAAAATGCAATAGCTTTCTCTTTCCCTCTAGATGTAGATGCCGGTGGAGTTGGCAGTGGACTCTGTTGTGCTCTAGAAGCTGAAGAACTAGGAGCTACAGGAGGTAGAGCACGTCCTCTACTGGTGATAGGGGTAGCCTGGGTAGGTTGTATTACCTCCTCCATCTGTTGCTCCTCCTCATCAAAAAATCGGAAAAAATAAAATAAATAAATAAAAATAAAAATAAATAAATAAAAATATTTTTTTTAAGATTTTTCCCAAAAAATCGTTATTTTTTCAAGTTATCGTGATTTTTTGCAAAGAACAAAAAAATAAATAAATAAATAAAATAAAATTTCATGTAAAAATCGGGCGATAATATTCAAACTCAAAAAATCGTGATTTTCGCAACACTGATCTGAGCCTTGCACATTTGAAGAAGCTGTAAAGCACCAAAGCTTGAAATGATCCAATGAACGAAGAGTATGAGTCGATTATGAAGAATGATGTCTGGGATGTGGTCCCTAGACCCAAAGACAAATTCGTTGTCGCCTCGAAATGGCTCTACAAGATCAAGCATAGAGCTGATGGAAGTGCTGAAAAGTTCAAGGCTAGATTTGTTGCTCGAGGCTTCTCTAAAAAGGAAGGTGTGGACTGCAATGAGATATTTGCACCTATTGCCCGATATACCACCATCCGTTCGATTATAGCCCTTGCTACCTCATAAGGATGGAATCTAAACCAGATGGGTGTCAAAACCGCCTTCTTACATGGTTCAATTAAGGAGGAAGTCTATGTAGAACAACCCGAGCAGTTTGAAGTTCAAGATCATCAGACACATGTATGCAAGTTGAACAAAGCCCTCTATGGGTTGAAGCAAGCTCCCCGAGCTTAGTATGAGAGGATCGACAGCTATTTGATGAAGCTGGGATTTACGAGAAGTGAAGCTTATCCGACCTTTACTTTAAGGTTGAGAATGATAGACCTCTCATTTTGGTACTTTATGTGGACGATCTCTTTCTAACTAGTGCAAACCCTCTCATTCATCAATGTAAGAGGGAGTTGGCTTCCGAATTCGAGATGAAGGACCTAGGACTGATGCATTACTTCCTAGGAGGTCTGGCAAAATCCAAGTGAGATTTTCCTTTCCCAAGGAAAATACATCGTGAAGCTACTTGAAAGATTTGGGATGGTGGATTGCAAGGTTGTGACTACTCCGATGAAACCTAACTTCAAGAAGTTATGCGGAAGTGCTACTCGGCTCGATTTGGGAAATCCTTCTGAGTATCATCAACTCGTGGGGGGCCTGATATTCTTGGTGAAATCCCTTCCAGACATATGTTTTGCAGTGAATATATTGAGTCAGTTTATGGTCGAGCCTCATCACATACATTGGCTTGCTACCAAGAATCTCTTGAGATATCTCCGGGGCACAATCACTTAAGGACTGAGATACACTGTTGGGAATGTGAGGCTCCATGTTTACTCTAATGCAGACTGGGTTGGCAATATGGTGGATCGCAAAAGCACATCTGGATGTTGCTTCTCTCTAGGTTCTACTTCAATATCATGGATAAGTAGGAAGTAGAAGTCGATTACCTTGAGCACCGTTGTGGCTAAATACATTGCTACTAGTATGGCCTCTTGTGAAGTTGTTTGGTTGAGGAAGCTCTTTAGTGAGTTGTTTGGACATGTGTTGGATACCACCGTGATCTATTGCGACAACCAAAGTGGGATTCATCTTTCTGAAAATCCCGTGTTTCATGACCGCTCCAAGCACATTGATATCAGGTACCACTTTATCCAAGATATGGTACAGCGTGGAGCAATAAGGCTCTGTCATATTAGGACTGATGATCAGGTCGTTGATATTCTTACGAAGCCCCTGGGGAAGGTCAAATTCTTTACCTTTCGTGAACAACTTGGAGTCGTGGAGAGACCCTCTTATGAGGGTCCCGTATGAGATGGATGTTGAGCTCGGGGTACTTCTTGAAGTGATGAGCGACCATAGGGTGAGTGGTTCACCTTCCCCTAATCGTGCGCAATGTACAGAGTGAGTGGTTCACCTTCCCCTATGATAACCCATGTTGAGATATGCATAGGATGAGTGATTCACCTTCTCTTATGGCATATGAGCAAGATGAGTGGTTCACCTTCTCCTGTCGGCACATCCTACCCATGCAGTCTGGGACTCATGGGAAGTACCTCTCATCTAACCAATGAGTAGGGAAATAAGGATAGGGACCATAGTACTACCGATGGACGCATCGTGTACTGTCGTACTCCCTATGCTAAGATGTCTGATATTGATCTGGGATCAATGGAAACTGAATTCGGGTCAGTTAAGAGTGGTATGACACACTCTCGATTATTGGAGACTGACTTCGGGTCAGTGGAGAATGGTATGATACATTCTCGATCATTTCTTCTTTCTTCATGGTTCAGTAGAGCAGAGCAGAGACAAAGATGGTACAGATTGTCAGACAGTTTGGCAGGTGAAGTTCTCCCTAGTTGACCAAGTTTGACCGAGCTATTTTGGAGGTCAAATTTTGCCTTGTTGACCAATGTTGACTTTCTGGTTAGGGCTTTCTATCGCTGCTATTTGTTGGGACAAATTTCATAGTGATTGGACAAGTGAATATTGCATATTGTATTTGTTGGAATTTCTAATTCTAACCTGTTAGAAATTCTTCTTGTACTATCTGGTTTATTTCACCTACTTGTTTAATTACTTAACAAGTTATTTAACCATATAAATACTGAAAATAAACACAAGTACAGTCTCAACATCTACAGATCATCGGCTGAAAGAAAACAAGCACACAAGTGACACCGTTAATTTTTGACAAATGTCCCCGGAAAAACCCAATGCGGGAAAACCGGTGCAGCTATTCTGAGGGTTTATTATTATGCAGTATTTCCTTGAGTACAACGGGGTGCCTAACTGGCTCACCCGACAGAGAAAAATACACGGCAGCCATACCTCTATATCTAAAAATAGGTATTCAGAAAACCTATCCCACGAAACCCTCTTCGGCACAACTGAAGCTCAGCGTTGGCCCTTCTGGCCTCTGCGTCAACCACAGGACCCTCTGAGGCACTACGCAGCCTCTGGGACCCTCTGCGTCACTCGAGTAGCCTCTGTGTGGATGACGCAGTCCCTCTGGCCTCTGCGTTGACTCTGTTGGGCTCTGCGTAGCCTGGACTGGTTGTTGCTCTTGCTCTCTCTGCTTCTGCGCTAGTCTCTCAGTACTGTCTCTGCCTCATACTCACTGCCCCTCACTACTGATCACTGATTCAACTTTGCTTAGCAACCCCGCTCTAGCAAAATGAATGACTGATCACTCTGGTGTGTTCTCCAACTGACCCTCAAGCCTTCTCTTATACTTTTCTCGTTGGTCCTTCAACGGTCGAGATTAAACCTCTAATCAACGGCTAAGATTAGATTTGGCTTGATCCATGACTTTTGGAACCTTCTAACCCAGTTTTATATTAATACCCATTAATATTTTATTTTTCCTAAGTTTAGACTTAGGAACTCCATTAAAAATACTAATTATTTTAATATCTCCCAAACCGGGCATAATCTATCAAACCATTTCTGAGTCTTGGAGATCTCATGTGTTTTAGCCTCTTCACCAATTTTCATGGCTAGAGCACATCTGATGTTACCCCAAATCAACAATGCTCTCTCTCTCTCTTTGTTGAACTTTTGAAGAATAATAAGAAGAATTGATCAAAGGGTTTCCCCACATTGGGGTTTGTCCCTGGCTGGTGCCATATCTTGTGTCCCCTTGTCTTGGTTTGTCTTCTACTGTTATTGCTTATATTCTATCTGCATTTTACTTGTCATGTTGATGTGATTGCTAATCTGGATATTGATATTGGGTTAATAAGAAAATTGAAGTAAAATTGCTCTTAAGCATAGAACATACCATTGTTATCTAAAATTAACAAGTCAACACCAAGCCAGACATACGTTATGCTGTCAAAACCCTTAGTCAATTCATGGTGGAACCAAAAAGGGCGCACTGGGCAACTGCAAAGCACATTCTCAGATATGTGCGGGGAACAGTCAATTTTGGATTAAGATACACCAAGGGCAATGATATCGAATTGAGTAGATTCAGTGATGCAGATGGGGCAAGAAGTTCAGTAGACAGGAAAAGTACCACTGGGTATTGCTTCAGTATTGGATCTGGGATGACCTACTGGGGCAGTAAGACGCAGAAATCTGTAGCACTGAGCTCTGTTGAAGCTAAGTATATGGCAGCTAGCAAAGCAACATGTGAATCTATATGGCTAAGGGAACTGCTTGTAAATCTATTCAGGAAAAGTATGGAAGCGACAAAAATCTTCTGTGATAATCAGAGATGTATCAAGCTCTCTGAAAATCCAGTGTTTCATGATCACTCCAAATGCATTGATATTTAGTGTCACTTTATCAAGGACTGTGTTCAACATGGGGCAATACAATTGGAGTATACTCCCACAGGAAATCAGGTAGCAGATGTACTCACCAAGGCTCTAGGAAGAACAAAGTTTGTTCAATTTCGAGAACAAATGGGTATGTTGGAAAATCTCTTTCAATAGCGTGATGCAACATAAATGCAATAGTGGCAATGGCAGTGTCATGGGCAGCAGTACAGTAGCAGCAGTAGCACATTGTTGGTGGAAGCAATAGTGCGGAAAGGGGATGCTTCAGAGACAGAGCAGCATGCAGTTGGACATTGTTGCTAGAGCACTTTCCTCACTAAGAGGGAGTGTTAGTTTTTGGTAGCATCGGATGTGTTCTAGCCATGAAAATTGGTGAAGAGGCTAAAGTACATGAGTTGTAAAGAACCCAGAAATTGTTTGGTGAAATTCCACCCGGATTGTATTTTATTAAAATAATTAATATTTTTAATGGGGTTCCTAAGTCTAAACTTAGGAAAATTAAAGTATTAATGGGTATTAATTAAAATATGGGTGAGAATGTTCTAGAAAGCGAATCAAGTCAAGATTTAATCTTAGCCATTGATTAGAGACTTAATCTTGGCCATTGAACTCTCAACGAGAAAAGTATAAGAAGGAGGCTTGGGGTTCATTTGAAATACACAAAGAGTTGATCAGTCAGTTCGATTTTCCTAGGGCAGGGTTTGCTAAGGAATTTTAACCAGTGATCAATTAGTGAGGATTAGAGGCAGTACTAGAAGGAAGTAATTTCCAGTTCCAGTGAATATACGTCAGAGAAGACAGTGAAGGATAATAGAGACAACATTGTGCCAAGGAGGGGCAACGCAACAACTGGAGGAGATTGATGCAGAGAGACAGTGCAGAAATTGGAGGAGGTTGACACAAAAGTGTTGGGGGATAGCAGAGATCAATGCCAGGAATCACTGTGGGTGATTGGCAGGAGAAATCTCGATTTCTCAATAGTAGAAGCAGCAGCAGCCAAGGTTGATGCAGTCAAAGGGAGTCTCCACGCAAAAGTCACGCAGTGACTGCAGGCTCACACAGCGGATTGCGCAATGGGTCATCCAGGAGCTGGGGACAGGATCAAATCTTCAAAATCAGTGGGAGA
Source organism: Pinus taeda (assembly GCA_000404065.3). Taxonomy (NCBI): domain Eukaryota; kingdom Viridiplantae; phylum Streptophyta; class Pinopsida; order Pinales; family Pinaceae; genus Pinus; species Pinus taeda. The sequence goes on along the minus strand of APFE031673173.1, from coordinate 104,099 downwards.
GAATTCTCAGTTATCTTCTCCGAGTGGATTGCCATTTTCTCTGGGGCATCCAGATTGTATTCAAAAATTTACAGCCAATAATAGAAACCCTCAGATCCGCTACACCAGTTTTCCCACATTGGGTTTTTCCGGGGACGATTGCCCAAAAACAAGTGTGTCAATGTGATTGTTCATATGCTGATGTTTCTCTTGCCTTTTAATTTTTAGTTCTTAATTTGTGAAGTCTACAGCTGAATTTATTTTGATATTTACTGAAGCATTGGTGAATAACTTATTGTAAATAAGTAGGAGAAATAAATCAATTACTACAGCAAAATTTTCACAATTTCAACCCTCTTGGAGTAGCCATTTTCTCCATGAAGCAAGTCAACGCCCTCCCCCTCTTGAGGGTTATTTCCCATGTAAAAAAATACAATTATTGTAAATACTTGGTCTATGGGTCATAGATGACAAGTCAAGTCATTATTTTGGGGAGAGGGTTTCAAATTAACCATTAGAAAGAAAATTATATAAGGCTAGCCCCTCATCTCATCTGTTGTGGTGAACTGTGAGATCATCATGCCATAATAACAATTTTTTGGTGCAAACAACTTGTCTTATGGATTTATTATTCTATTTTCTTTCTTCTTGGCCATATTTAGAAATTGTTCTTCCCAAATCATGCAAAGTCTTCCCAAATCACGCAAATTCTGTGAATCACTCCGTTAAGGGACTATATAGTCATGTGGAAGAGGAAGACTAGGGCACTAATCCTCACTTTCTCTTTGTTGGGTGAGGGTTATCAAAATCTTATTATTGGACTAGCCCTTATCAAGGGTTTCTTCTTCAGGAATAAGATCTCTCCTAATTCCATAATTAATCCATTGGCCTGAGGTATTCAAAGAGGGAATCGCTCCTAGTGGGGTTTGGGCACCGGTATATTATCTTAGGCAAGGGTTAGGCCAACTAGCCTTTTTTACTCCAAACTCACATCTTAGTCCAAAAATACAACGTTAATTTAGAAAGGGCTGTAATCACAGTCCAGCGCTAAAAAGAGGTAATTTGCAAGGCCAAGGTAAGCCTCACATCACCAACCACCTATTTAAAGAATCTAAATTTTTTCTCAGATTTCTATTTTATAAAATACAAAAATATAAAAGTTCATAAAAATATAAAAATACAAAAACAATTTCACTACTTTGAGATAATTTCCATTTTTCAGCTAGTTTTATCTCTTGGGTTACTCTTGAATCTTGTCCACTTGATCCAAGAAAGTTATAGCTTGTTTGGCTTGTGTAAAAAGTTTATCTAAAGCAAATTCAAAGGGTTGTCCAAGGGTTTTATAGGTCTGCAATACAATTTACAGCAGAAGAGCAGATTTGAGTGGTAAGTAAAACCCTCCTTCAAGATTTGAACCTACAAGGTATGTACTTGTAAACCCTTGTCATTTTTTTCACTTCCGAGCAATAATTCATCTTTATTTGAAGTGAATTATCACATCTGACTTGCTAGAAATTAAATGTCTGCATAAATAAAATTCTGGGTTTTGGCCCCTTGGGGATTTCCCCCCTTTAGTGAGTAATATTTTCCAGATTTCAATAAATTTCTAAGTACTCACTTTTTTTAGTTTTGGGTTGTTTTTATTCATTGCCCTATCTTTTCCACCCTTACATCCACTTCCAAAGAGCATTTATAGGCTCATGGGTGACCCGAAATGGGGTTTAACTTGTTGGTTTCTGTGTTTTCTGCAGTTTCGCAAGTCTGAAATTGTATCAAGGTCTACAACAAAGTATTCATCTCAAACTTGGTAAGAGCTCTCAACACTCAATTTTTATGTAATTTTAAGGCTTATTTTCTATAATTAGAGTGTTATATTCTTGCTAGCCTCCATTTTCTATAGTCAAATTTTCATCTTCAAATTAGCAATATCTTTAAAATTAACTCTTAGACTCCATCACCCAAGAGGTATTACTAACCTATGTTGAAGCGTATTCCGTGTGGGGAACCCTCTCTTAGCCTTGTAGCATTTGGCTTAAGGAGTGGGGACTTATGCCGTGGTGACAATGGGTATTTGTCTTGTGTGATGTCAGCTTAACATCTCGTAAGGACCTCAACAAGACCTGTTAATTTGGGCAGTAAAAAGTTCCATTTTGCATATTGGGATGCTCTAATCATGCTAGGTTGGCACACACACTTTTGTGATAGGCACACAAAATTTTGGGTAGATGATCAGCTTGACAAATGTCATCTATGGAAGTCCAACAAACACGATGAATCACCTTCTTCTTTGTCTCTTCATCTTCCCAATTGTCTAAACTAATGTAATTTGGGATATGATGAGATGTGGAGCCAATCATGTCATATTCCCTTCATAGCATAATAATACACCACCCTACGATAGTAAATGGATTGGTTGTCGATAGCGGATTAATAGTTGTGTTGTGAAACTTCATATTGTTCATATCTTGTAGTACAAATTTTTTCCCATTAAATTAAATTGGAATCAAGTCATTGCCCATAATAGCACACCAATGTCTTTGTTTAAATATGTATTCATTTTGTTTTATTTGCATTGACTTCATTATTTGTTGTGCCATAATTTATTGATTGGGTATGTGATTTGAGCTTGTCATAGTTGTTGTTGTGGTTGTGCTAATTCCATTGGCATGTGTTTAGATCACTCTCCAAGTCATCCAAGCCGGGTGTCATCAGTGATGTTGAATAAAATTACGACATGATATTTTGTTGAGCGTGGGAAAGTGCCTTCAATGCGAGAGCTAAGATAAATTATCATTAGATCTCCTCAAATCTCTGGCTTCAACTACTAACCAACTCATGGGCAATGGCATTGGAACATTTTTTGTCTTGTTGAAATGACAAAAATATAAGAAATGATCAATTTGTGCTTCCATTGGGTGTTAAAATCTCATAAAATAAGAGATCATAGACCACCAGAGTATTGCTGTGGTTCAAAATTAAAATTTGTTTACCGCTTGGGATCACATTAGAAAATGGTGGGCAACGTGTTTTCAAGATTGAGGCAAGGTGTCCTCTAAGTACGCGCCCCTTTCTCATCGTTTAAGAAAAAACCAATGGGCATATCTCTCCAGAGCGTTCATTTATTTTGTCAAAATGTCAATATAGAAAATTTCCCCTTCTTTTAAGTTTCAAAGTCGATCCCTCTCCGAGATTTGAAGAACGGGAAAACCAAAATATGTGTGGAATATGGCACACATGTATACAACTTTGTGTAATAAAATGAAGCAAAATTTGAAAGCTCAATTTTGTTTCTGTTAATCAGAGTATTGAGAATCCGTACCACATAGTTCGCTCGCGCTGGCGTGTTCCGACTCTAATTTCAGTCCATGCGAAAGCTTTGCCTGATTGTGTCTGTTTGAATTGAACGGGCTGACTTATTACGCCGGTAACATAGATTTTGTTGACAAGCTCTTTTTGCCATGGCACCTCTTGTGGTCGAGGATACTTGGCATTGTCCCTTAAGCTCTCGTCTTCATTATTTTCATTATCGCCTTTAAGCACGGCGTCACCAGCAGCAGAGTAAAGCGTCCGAACCTCTGTTGGCAATCTCTGTGCAGAGTTTGAAGTGGTCGCGGCGGAAGAAAATGTGAATGCAGTAGGAATGATGGGGTAAAAGCGAAGCCAAGTAATTTGAGGACTTACAGGGGGAGAGGTGGGCTGGTTTTGGCCAAGAGAATTACAGAGGGCAGGAATCCACGGGGAAGCCAAGGCCATGCCTCTGAAGGTCCTGATAATCAAAGTGCGATGGACTTCCATTGCCCGCCACTGTTGTTTTGCACCAGAGAAAGAAGTAAGAAATAGGCCACTGTTTTGCACCAAAGAAAGAAGTAACAAATAGCCTTTAGGCCAGATTTCCTTATCATCAATGAATTATACAAGTGAAATGAGAGAGCTACATTTTGTGAGTGTGAGATAGCTGATTGGACAGCTGAGGGGACTGAGCTCCGGGTTTCGCGCGGCTGGTTTGTTGACATATTTTTGAATGGAAGGGTGGTGATATTTTTCAATTTATAGTATATACTGTTATATATAAATGCAAACTGGGGTTAGTGTCAGTCATGCACTAAAGTTATAATGGATTTAAATACTACCCGTGTACGTTTCAAAGTGTTTAATTAGTCTTGATTAAGTTTGGTTAATTGATAAAGTGGAGGTATATTATTATCCCAATTATTATATTTTGTAGGGTACGTTAGGATGGTTTTTACTATGTGGTTTTGTGGTTTTGAAATTCTCAAAGGAGTAGTTTAATTTATCTATGTAATTTGAGTGTTTTGAGTGTTTTATAGATTTTTCAGTGGTTGAATCTATTTTATATTTAAAAATACATTTTAAACAAACAAACAAAAACAATCACATTTTTTTAAAGTTGTTTATAAGGTTGATTGCCATTTTTAAATAGATTTTATGAAATTTATTAAAGTTTTGAAAAATAAATTTGATATTTAAAAAATGACAAAAGATTTTATTTTTTAAAAAATATAAATTATTTTTTTCTAATTGGTTGATGGTTATTTTTATATAGTTTTAAATTGTGTTGTCAAATATTAAAATTATATTAAAAAAATCAGTTTACCAGTGTCATAATAATTTAGGATTTGTTACAATATTATAATTTATCAATACCACTTGCTCAAAAACTATAACTCTTTTCAAAATCAAAATATTTTAATTTAATTTAATTTTATAACATTTTTTCTTAATCATGCATATTTATCCTCATTTTACCATGGATATTATTAACTTGTAAATAGACTTTGTAACAATATTATAGCTTATCAATAGCACTTGCCCAAAACCATAACTCATTTCAAAATCAAAATATTTTGTTTTATAGCATTTTTATATTGCTTCATATTGTTCTTGATTTTGGTCAAAAAAAAAAGTTTTGACTTTCAATGAGTTTTGAAATTTTTAAACGGGTTCTATAGTTTATAACACTCTTATTATGTTAAATTTTTTATATTAGTTTTAATATATTATTATATCATATATAATATTATATAAATTGTTAAGTGTACTTTTTTGCATAAGAGGTAGATATAAGAGTAATGAATGCATGTATACATTGTAAAATTACAATAATTGGTAATCTAACCACCCTAGATTTTATCTTAAACTTTGATCCTAATAATTTTCAACTTTAAAAGAGGTGTCTATCTAAAGAGATTTATCCATCTAGACCGCTACTTTTCAACTTTAAAGAGGTGGTGTATCTAAAGAGAATTGATCCATTCTTCCCAGACTTGGTAGATCTAAGAGTTAGGATGCGACTAGATATGGTTTAAAAATAATAATAATTATAATTTTTATTTTCACTGTTTTGATATACTAATAATTAGTGTTTTGTTTTTAAATAGTTATTTTTATAATAATTAACTTACATAATACTTAATAGTAATTTATTGTTGAAAATTTGAAAAAATATATATATAATCAATAAATATTTATTTTTTTTAATTAATTTTATTAAATTATTGGGAATTTAAATTTGTAAATTATTATATATATATAATATATTATATATATATATATATATATATTATTATATGATATATTATTCTCAAAACTTAATTTGGATAATCGTTTAAGTAAGGTAGACAAATGGTTTTTTGGTCTAAATCTGCAATACATCTCTAGCAAGATTGTGATTTCGTCTCAGATTGGATGATTGGATGCTTATATGATTCATGATTTTAGCCAAGATCTTCCAAAGAAATCACATAGAAAAATTAGGGTTGACACTTTTCCATAGAAGCCAAGACCTTCCGAAAAAATCACATAAAAAAATTAGAGTCTACGCGTATGAACCCCAATGGAGGTTCATCATCAGGACATGGTTGGAGAGCAAGATCAACATATCACAATAAATGCCAGAGATGCAAAGGTAACTATTTAATGATTAAAAAGAAAATCAAAACTAAAAAGAAGCATTAAGGGGTCAAACTTAAAATAAACAATTATTTAAAAGGTTACTTTTTAAATTTTATCTCCATTTATTTACTTTTTAATTTTGTTTCTAAAAAATTAATAAATAAGCAATTCATTCAAATTGTTATTGATAATTTTAATCTCTCTTTATTTCATTCTTATTTTTTTTTAGAAGACCTTGACACTAAATAATCAATTGTGACTTTAATTATTAAATTTATATTAATCTTAAAATATAGATAGATAAAAACTCATAAAACTATTAAGAAAGAGATAAAATATATCTAATTGAACGAATTAATAAAATTGTCAACATAAAAACAAAAATCACAATAAAGACCAAGAAATTAAAACACAAAAACAAAAGGAGATCAAAAACAAAAACCACACACGAGCCCGAACAAGATAAGGAAACGAAGAAGGGGAGAAAAACAAGGGATTAGGAAAAAAAGGGAAAGGGAGGGGACCCACAACTGCTAATATTCCATCCATTGTCCCTATTAATAGTACAAATCCTCTTCTCAATTTCGATATTTTCTCTTAATTTACAGTGATGGAAATGGTCAACCCTAGCGAGGACTTTAGAATATTCTAAATAAATATGGTGTTTAGACACTTCTGCATGCTCTGCAAGAGCCGAGGATTGAGTCCTACAATGTCTAAGGTCTACAGCATGTTCTTGAATTCTTTGCGAAACTGAACGACCAACCTCTCCAATGTAGGGGTTCCACAAGAACATGGAATCAAATAAACACCTTTCATGCTTTTGGGATCTGTCAAGCCTTTGACAGATCTTAAAGAGCTACGGATGGTTTTTAAAGGTCTAAAGGCAGATACTACATTTTGCTTCCTCAAAATCCTAGCAATATTGTGAGTAGTCCCTTGGATAAATGGGAGTTGGACATTAGAGGCCACCTCACTGGGCTCTTTTTTAGTCCTAAGTCCTTGGCCGACCTTTAGAAAGGCCCAGATACCTTGGGACTTATTATAACCATTCTTCATAAAAATGTTCATAAGATGGATTTTCTCTTCGACTAGATGGTCTTTATCAGAAAACCTTAAAGTCCTAGTAGGCAGATTGTTAAGAACACCTAGTTTCTAGGCCGGAAAGTGATGAGATTCTCATGAAGATATTGTTCAGTGTGGGTTTTCTTATGAAAGACCTGGTGGGAGAAAGAACCATCATCTCTCTTGGAAATGAGCACATCGAGGATGGGTAAGCTACCATTAACCTCAGATTCCATGGTAAATTTTATGGAATCAGATTGATTGTTGAGATGCTCGAAAAAGGATTCTAATTTTTTCTAACCATGGGGCCACAAGTTAAAGGTATCATCAACAAAAAATTTCCAAATTTTTGGCTTAAATTGAGCAGTAGCTAAAGCTCTGGGCTCGAAATCTTCCATAAAAAGGTTCGCAACCAGAGGAGAGAGGGGATAACCCATCGCAACCCCGCACGTTTGCTCATAGAATTCGCCTTTGAAACTAAAGAATGTCGAGGTAAGGCAAATCTCCACCAGCTTGGCCGCGTTAGGATTTGTTATGCGATTGATAGCATCAATAGCTTCTTTAATAGGGATGTTAGTGTAAAGAGAAACAATGTCAAAACTCACCATAAATTCATCAGGCTCAAATCTCACCTCTTTCAACTCCTCCATAAAAGAGAATCCTTAACAAAGGAACTAGACTTACCTACCAAAGGCTTAAGCTTTCAAGCCAAATATTTAGCAAGGAGATAAATAGGCCCATCTATGATATTGACAATAGGTCTAAGGTGAGGGGCTTCCTTGTGAATCTTAGGAAGCCCATAAATCCTTGGGGTGAGAGGGTTACCCTTTATAAGCTTGTGACTTATTGAGCTCATAGATTTATTAGACTTAATAGCCAAGGCAACAACTTTAGAAAAAAAATTAATGGGGTTCTTGCTTACCTTTCTATAGCTCCCATTGTTGCACAGGTGATCTAACATCTTCCTCTCGTAATCATCTTTATCTAAAATCACAACCCCTCCTCCTTTATCGGCTTTAAGGACAACAACCTCGGGGTTATTGTTTAAAGATTTTAGGGCTTTGAATTATACCTTGCTAATATTACTCTAGGGGGCTTAGCTTTCCTAAGAACTATAGAACAATCCTACCTAATGACATCCTTGATGTGATTAGGCAACTCCTTGATGTTGAATTGTGATTTCTTGTTATTTAAAATGATGTTGTCTATTGAGGCCATAGTTTTGCTTAGACAACAAAAAAATTGTTGGAATCTAGTGATAAAATTTTCAAAAAATCTCAATGTTGAAGTATTTGAATCATTTTCTGATGGTGGAAATGGATCCAACACCATCAAGAACCCCCGAGGCACCCAAAATCCTGAAGCTTGAAGGTTCTAACCCAAATTTCCAAAAAAATTCAGCAAGATTTTTTCAAAATCTTGCTGAAATTTCCATTATTTTCTAGCGAAATCATGGCCTTGTTATACTACTCTGTTTAAAATAAACTTTTGAATGCATAAATGGATTTTTCACCCAAAAAACCCCTGAGGCACTTGATCTTTACACATTACACAAGTAAAAAATATGGTTTTTAAAAATTTGTACTGGATTTGGAATAAAATTGACCCAAAAAATGCTTTGAATAGTACCGTTTTATCTATTAATTTGACCACTCAAACTTAATTCATAATTTTGATTAAAAAAAATGTCATAACCTTTAATTATTAGTCCATTTATGATGATGATGATGATGATTAACATCCATTAAGACCAATATGATCTATCATACCTTAAAGAAGGGAGAGAAACATTCCTAGATCACAATAGTTAGTCAAGAAGGTTGGTAGTGTGACAAAGGTTTTGGAAATTATAGTGTTTAATTCTTATTTTATTTATTTATAATTTTTGAATTTCACTTATAAATTGAGATGGACATTTTCATATTTATTATTTATTATAATTATTGTTATCGTATTTAATGGGTCTCTCATATATAGAATATTTGCATTTATTAATCAATAATATATATAGTTATATCATATTTTAATTATTTTAACGGATCACACACATAAATTGTATAATAAAATTTATTACTATGTTATCTTTTGATGGTCAAATTTAACTACCACCACATTATAATTATTTATTTTTATTAATCTTAATTGATTGATTTTAAAAATATTATTAAATTATGAATTTTTAAATTTTAATAAAGTAAATGTTATTATAAATATCGTTTGAGTCAATAACTTACTAAATCATTCATTTTTAGTCGTTGGATTTGATTGCGTTAAAGTAGATTTTGAGAAAAGTGTTATTGCTCATGATTTGGTTATAGTCGATGGTTTTGTACTTTATATTTATTTAATCTAACAGTTGTTTCCATGGTTTTGTTAGAGCTCGTGGTTTTGTATTTTATAATTATCCAATTTATTAATTTTGTTTGTTAAATTTTCTTTTATAAATTAAGATGATCATGAGGGTGAAATTATTTGGCGTTCATTTACATTTTACATTATATATTTGTATATGTTTTAATTTGAATATTAATTAAAATATATCAAACAGACATTTAATGTTTTTTTTTTAATCTATTGAACAACTTTCTTACATTATGCGTACGTAGCTTACCTATACTGGGTTATAGAGCGCCTCCCAACACAATAATATATGTACTCAGTTTTTATTGATTTAGAACTTGGATTAAAATTATGATGATTGAGGTCCATGGGGTCTTGGATAGATGGTGATCGGGTGTTGTGTTAAGGCATTCCTTGATGTGAAGTCATCGGTTCAATTCCTGGCCCCGATCGGGGTGATATATTGGACATGATGAATATGTAGTCCTACCAAGCTTACAAAAAAAAAATTATGATGATTGAAACAATTCAAAATTTAAATGATTAGAATTGGATAAAATTCTTATTAGCGTCATTTTAATATGCACAAAACTTGGGTCACGCTGGAACTCTACTCACGCCTAGAAGATATGCCATATTCTTATCAAATTTGTGGTAGAGGAAAGAGTCCTTCGGTTCAAGATTAGTTTACTCCCATCTTCACAATTAGCACTCCAACTTGCTAATAAACTAAATGCTATAAAATGTTCCATTGTGATTGTTAACAAAGGGGGGTTGAAGAGATTAGTTGTCTTATTTATTGGTTCTACCTATAACTTTACCAAAATTCCAAGCCTCCTCTAGTCCTCAAACTCTCAGAGACAACAATTAATTCAAACCCACCAATAGTGACCTTGCTACCTCGAGTTCCACCAAGGGGTGCGTGGTCAAATTCCAAGCTAACTGTGATGGGGTTTAGGTAAACAATACAAAGGTAATGGGCCCCACAAATGACAATTGGCAAGTTATTTGTCACTACCTAAGGGTCTAGGTTAAATCAGTTGTGGATATTGATCACTGGCTAAAAAAAATCTAAAAAATAAAATAAAAGAAAAAGAATAAATTGTGTAACTTGCCTCTTTTCAATGCACTTGCCTTTTTACATACCTTAGCCTCTATTGAAGATTTTTTTGTATCATTTAAAACCAAACTTTCTTATGCATATTAGGGATTCACTAAAACCATCGTGTGTGTGTGTGTGTGTGTGTTTGTGTTCTAACATCAATGCATTAAAAAGCATTGCATGATATTGATTGAATCCAAGTAATATATCTCATTCTGACATGATTTTTTAACAAAAACATATGGGTTTAATTGATGAACAAAGTTGCTTGTTTAATTATTTTTCACACCCATAAATCATCAAGGTTATTGATAGTTTCACTTGATCTCGAGAGTGATTGTTATCAAAGTTTATGTTAGGTTCCTATAATACTAGTGTAGCTCCCATATTTCTATTGTTGTGCTCCATAGAACTCCACAATTGTTATTGTTGTGCCCTTAAAGTATCATTGTTATGTAGGCCCTAATTATATTTTGACCCCTTCTACTCCTATATATACCAAGGAGCTCTTGTCATTTAAATCATCCAATAATTGTTCATTTATGTGATGTAAGGGGAGGTTTTCCTCTCAAAGTGGCTTATTATATAGTCGTTGATCTATCTTTTCTTATGCTATGCGTTATTTTTTATCTGGATACATAACATGTGGTATCAGAGCTCTAGATCCTAGGGCTTTTCTGCTTCAAACAATTCATCGTGGCATTTTTGCTATAAAATTTTTCTGCAAAGCTTGAGACTATGAAATTGATACCACATGAAGGAAAAATATTTATGAACATATGGATACAATTTCAAACCTTGATTCAATATATTTTCGAAGATATGGTCCAAGAAGTTATGGTTTCTGCATGCTCTAGAATTTAGCCTCAAAGAAGTGTTCCGAGGAAAAGCATCATGACTTTCTCTTCGTGCCACAGATTTGAATTTGTAAAATTTAACCAAAAGCACACGGATTGTATCTTCTCGTGTATCATTTTAAGGCCGGAGGTGAATAAAGTGACACATGGCATCTCATATAAGTTTGATCTACTAAACAAGTCAATAATCAAGTCATCTTGTGAGAATTGGCATAACTTCACCTTGAAGAATCCAATCTTGGTCTATTTGGTGGGGTTAGAAAGAAGACATGAAAGGTTACCGCATGACACAATTTCTGACCTTAGAGAGCCGAAATCACTGAGATACAACAGTTTCCAGTTCAACCTTATCAACACGCTCAAAATCAAGCTCTAAAAGGTGTATATTTTAAAATTTGCATTAATTTTGTTTGAAAAAATAGTTTGAAGTGATTGAAAGGGAATAGTGAAGCATAAATATCATTAATTGGTTCCAAAATGTGTCCCAAACAAAAAACAATTACACCCATTAAGCCACCATTAAGCCCTCAGAAAGCTCTACAGTGATGCATGAAGAAGAAGAAATACAACATGATATATCAAAATTACGGGACCAAGTGTAATAATTTTCACTATCACAAAGAACAACTAAATATGAATTAGAAGCAATGACGAATGTTAAGATGGATGGTTTAGAGGCAAACATAAAAGCACACATGGAAGTTTTGAAGGAAGGTTTGACAAAGTTGTAAGAAGAAAGGCTTCCTAGTGGTGACAAGGTATGCCATGAAACCCATGATGAGAACAAAAGGAATGTGAATAATGATTTTAGAGACTCTAACTTAAGGTTGAAGACCAACCATTTTCCAAATATCGATATGAGAAATTTTGATGGCAAGGATCCAGTAACATGGATACTACAAATGGAGTAGTTATTTGACCTAAACAATGTGCAACACACACAAAAGGTACACATTGCATCTCTAGGGACTTTAAAGGATAACATCCAACATGATGTTCGCCTTTGGGGACCTAAGTCATTGGAGAATGCATTTAGGGTGACAAGACAAGTTGAAAGCAAAATTATGGCAACAAGGAGATCTACCACTCACAACTATAAAGATGGAAGTGTCGTCGATCCTAACTTCCCACAACCTACAAGGATGACACCAACAACTAGAGAAAAAAAGAGAAAATAGAGATTTGTTACAATTGTGATGTCAAATGCACTAAAGGTCATAAGTGTGTTAATAATAAATTATTTTACATATATTGTGAAGAGGAGGAAGAAAAGGAACAAGAAACATCAAAAGAAGGAGATATACGCAAGGAACCAACCCCAGGGGTTGGAAAAGAAGAAATGAATATGACCATATCTTGTAACGCATTGGTGGGAATTACCACCCCTCTAACTCTCAAGATAGAAGGATATATCAAGAAGAAAAAGGTAATAGTATTGATTGATTCAAGTAGTACTCATAATTTTATTCACTCTATGGTAACTGGATTTGAATTGCTTTCTATATCCAGTGCCAAAGTGTCAAGTGATGGTTGCAAATGGAGGAACTATAAATTGCTCAGGGAAGTGCCATAATATCAATCTAAACATGGGGGAATATGTATTGAATAGACCAATGCTTTTTGTTCCAATGGTTGGTGTGGATGTTGTATTAAGAGTCTAATGGTTACAATCCTTGGGGACGATAACTTTTAATTTTCAAGAATTTTTCTTGAAAATTTTCTCGGAAAGAAAGGAAATTGAATTAAGGTGTATCACAGGGAAACCTAGGAAGAAAATAAGCTCTAATGGCATGACAAAGCTTTTGACGTAGGAACAACGAATGGGTAATTGCAAAATTATGTTCACTAGATGTTTAAACTTCTAAGTCATTCATTTCCCTAGATCTCCAATGAGTCCTTGACAATCATTCCAAGGTATTTGAGACTCCCAAAGGTGCCCAACCCATTCGCAATCATGGTCATGCTATTCACTTGATTCCTGGACGTGTTCCTTCAAACATTAGACCTTATAGATATCCATATGCCTAGAAGAGTGAAATTGAAAGTATGGTTGCATAAATGCTAGAGGCGGGTATAATTCAACCTAACCAAAGTTCTTTCACTTCTCTAGTAGTATTGGTGCACAAGAAGGATGGATCATGGTGTATGTGTCCATATTATAGAGAGCTCAACACAATCACTATTAAATATAAGCTCCCATTCATGTCATTGATGCATTGTTGGATGAATTGCATGGATAAATTTACTTCATCAACCTGGATCTTCGTTCAGGATATCATCAATTTAGAATGAAGATAAAAGAAATTCTGAAAACAATGTTTAGAGCTCATGAAGGTTATTACAATTCTTCAGTCATGTCCTTTGCCCTTACTAATGCACCTTCCACATTTCAAGGTTTGATGAATTCCTCTTTCAAACCCTTCCTTAGAAAATCCGTGTTAGTATTTTTTGATGATATACTATTCTACAACAAGTCTTGGAAAGATCATGTTCAACATGTTGACAGGGTACTAAAACTATTGGAGGAAAAACAATCGTATGCAAAACCCTCAAAATGTTTCTTTGGGGTACATGAAGTGGAATATTTGGGTTGTATTGTATCCCATGAGGGTGTTAAGGCAAACCTTGACAAAATTAAAGTCATCAAGGAATGGAAAATCCCCACAAACTAAAGGCATCTTCGAGGATTTATTGGGTTGAGAGGGTATTACCACAAGTTTGTTAAGAATTATGGGAATATAGTAGCACCTCTAACAACATTACTAAAGAAATATGCCTTTTTTTGGACTCCATAAGCAACCGAGGCCTTTGAACATCTTAAAGAGGCAATGTGTCGAGTGTCGATATTAGCTACACCAAACTTCACAAATACTTTTAATGTGGAATGTGATGCCTCGGGAAATGACATTGGAGTTGTTTTAATGCAAGAAGGAAGACCCATTGCTTTTGAAAGTAGTCCAATAAAAGGAAGTATTTACAAAAACCTATTTATGAGAAGGAAATGTTGGCAATACTACATGCACTAAAGAACTGATGCCCTTACCTAATGGGAAGACACTTCAAGGTAAAAAAATATCATGATAATTTTAAATACTTCTTGGAACAAATATTAGCTTTATAAGAGCAACAAAAATGGGTCACAAAGATGTTGGGTTATGACTTTGAAATCATCTACAAAAAAGGGTAGCAAAATGTTGTTGCAAATGCACTCTCAATCAGGGATGAGGATGTGGAAGCATTGCTTTGCGCCATTTCTATTATCTAACATGATTGGATAACTGAAGCCAGGGAGGTATGGAAGAACTATGAAGAGGTATGGACACTCATTCAAAAGTTGTAGCATGATCCCAGTGCATCCGATTCATTTATTTGGAAAAATGATTCATTGTGGTACAAAGATTGTTTATATCAATGTAAGAACTCTCAACTTAAACAACAAGTTATTTTGGAATTGCACACCTTTCCTATAGGAGGGCACTCATGATTTTTAAAGCCTTTCCACGGGGTCAAGAAGGAATCTTTTTGGGATGCCCTTAAATCTAATATTCATAATTTTGTGGCAGAATGTTTGGTTTGCTAACAAAACAAAGTATATACAATTTAGACTCTAGATCTTTTATAACCATTAGCCATTCCAAGTCAACATTGGGAAGAGGTCTCAATGGATTTTATCATAGGCTCACCTAAGTCTGAAGGAAAGAGTCTCATCATAGTGGTAGTTGATAGAATTACTAAGTATGCACACTTTTGTGCACTATATCATCCTTTCAAAGCCAGTACCGTTGCTATTACATTTGGGGAAATAGTTCAAAAGCTACATGGAAACCCAAAGATTATTGTAAGTGATAGAGATCACATTTTCACTTGAAATTTTGGACATTTTTTTTCTTGTTTTGGTACTCAATTAGCTCATAGTTCATCTTATCATCCTCAATCTGATGGGAAAACTGAGATAGTGAACAAATTCTTGGAAGGATATATTTGTTGCTTTGTATCTGATAAACAAACACAATGGATCAAGTGGTTACCCATGTAAAAAAGGTGGTATAACACTTCCTTTCATACCGCAAAAAAAAATGACCCCATTTATGATGCTTTATGGATATCATCCATTGTCCATCACATCATCTTTAAGAGACAATTATAAGGTCCAAGCAGTGGAAGATCACATCGGGCATCAACAACAAGTTCTCCAACTCTTAAAGGATAACCTGAACCTGGCACAAGATCGAATGAAACAATAGGGAGATCAGCATCTCAATGACATAAGTTTTGATGTGGGCAATTAGGTATTTGCGACTACGACTATACAAATAACTGTCCCTCAAGCAAGCTAAGAAGGATAATAAATTATCACAAAAGTATTATGGCCCTTACAAGGTGTTGCAAAAGATTAGTTTTATGACATACCAATTGGAGTTGCATGCATCTTCGCGAGTACACCCAATTTTCCATGTTTCATGCCTAAATAAGGTTATAGGTGACAAGTCCTTAGTTCAAACTATATTGCCAGAACTTGACAAGGAAGGAAAAATAATATTGACTCTTGAAGCAATCACATAAAAAAGAATCTGACAACTATGAAATAGATCAATTTCAAAGTATCTCATTAAGTGGAATAACTTTCCTATTGAAGACTCCACATGGGAGGATGAGTATTTTATTCAAAAGCATCCAAAACTACTTAAGCATTGAGGACAACATTTTTTTGAGAGAGGGGCATGTTAGGTCTCTATGATACCAGTGTAGCCCCCATATTATTATTGATGTGCCTTAAGAACCCCACCATTGTTATTGTTGTGCCATTGCATTATTATTTTTATGTAGGACTTAAATATATTTTGACCCCTTAGACTCCTATATATTTTTTCCCCAAGGAAAAATTGCAATTTTATTCATAAGAACAAAAAATACATTTTGCAGATGCTGAAAAGAATTCAATCATACTAGCCATTGTTTGGTGCACCAAAAAAAAACAAAACCAAAAAGAACAAACAACAAGAAAAGAGAAAATAAAATTAGGTGCTTAATATGAAAACACTGAGCTACCCTTTTCTGCCTTTCTTTTTCTCCACTTTTTTCCAACCACCATAGTTGGGAGTGGAAGTTATAATAACCACTTGATTCTCTTCCATGTTTACATGGATTTCCTTGTCAAAGTCTGAACTCTCTGATGCATGGGTTATTTTTTTGCCACTTGCCTCTCTTTTAGGAGGAGACTTCGTATTCTACTACTAGAGATTTGTAGGTGTTAAAACTTCTGTTGAACTTGGAACCATAGTTCTTGCTTGCTCAACCCCCCCTTCCAATAAAACCTCTTGGGAAACTTGTTTGTCAATGTTTATAGTATTCTTTGTGTTTTCTTCCTCCTCTACCTCAAAAACATGTGGATCAAAGAACAACCAACTCGTTGGATCTTGGAGTTGTTTCTTTCTTCTTCTGGGCTCTTTCTTTGCCTAAGGGCACATGTTTTGTAAGTGTATTTGTTGAAGACAAATATTACATCTAAATGTCGTATTTTCAAAGTCTATGGTTTGGACCACTGAATGTTATTATGAAGCATGATAATAGGAGTGGGTAAACCTTTACTAAGGTCTACCTCTACACATATCCCGGCAAAAGTGAAAACTCCTTTTGTGAATCTTTTTTAATCCGCTTTTAGAAACTTCCCCATAGCATTGTCGATCTATTCTAAGACTTTATGAAGCCAAAAATGCAAAGGCAGATTAAGAAGTTTGACCCAGCTTGGCATTTTGGATATCAACATGGAATTAACATCAAAACCTAGGAACCATGGAATCATAAAAAGATCGGCACTGCCCCAAAACCATGGACCATCTTTTAAGGCGAAATCCAAATATTTTGATGTATCAATTTTCACAACAAAAATTCCCATGGAAGATAAGTGAATATCACCTTTTTTAGTCCATGTGGAGAAAATCCATTGATGAAGGTCCTTCGACTTGGGCTAGAAACCATTAAAACGACATATAACTCCTCGAGAACGAAAATCAGAGTAAATATCATTGACCTCTGGAAGGTTAACTACCAAAACCGACACTCGATTCATTTGTTCCACAATATAGGGACCAGGGATATTGGGAACTTGATCATATTTTTTATGCCATTCAACCCTTCTTTTTACTGCACCTTTAAAAGAGACTATAGCTTTAGTGTTACTAGATCTAGGACATCCTTCATGTAACTTGAGGTTTAAGATGATGGATGAATCATATTTAATGCCATAATCTTGTAGCTTGGAGTCATATTGCATTGATTTCCTTGCATAAATCACACTTTGAAGCTTTACTGGAATACCCAACTTTTCTTGAATATTTTGCTTAAGATCTTTCACCAAATCCCTAGCCCATACCCTTATGATTAAAGATTTCCCAACAGGGGTTTTAACAAAGATTTGAATTTTTGCTTTCACTTCCAGATCTAGGTTACGATAGTCAATTTTGCTTCCTTTCACCTCAGATCCAAGCACCTTGATGTTGAAGGGACCCATTGATCTACATAGGTGATTGATGGCATTTCACCTATATATATTACCCTCCGCCACCAATTTCCAAGTGATGGCATGGTCGTTTTGCCTCAGATCCATGTTTGCCATTCGACTCCAAGGAGAAAGAGGAGCCCAAAGATCCACCAAATAGATTTGCTTTGGATGAAGCAAAATAACTTGGCTTCGACATAGGAGCCTTTTTGCAATCTCCATAGAATGGTTGAAAACTACAAGAAGACACAAAAATAATTGAAGGTCTGCGAAAGAAAAACCATGATCTATTACAATAGATATATTCACGTCAGTTGAGATCCATCTCTCATCACATAAATTGATTACACCCACTACAACAAGAAAATTATAGGAGGAAGGCGAATCTGGGGTTTTAATAGATAAATCCAGTGCATGGAGGGCACCTACAAGAAAGGAATACACCGACATCGTATCTGGACTTCCTTTAAAGCACCCCTGCAAATGTAACTTCAGATATATGTAGCCTTCAACCATCTCCCATTGAGAACTGAGCTTTGGAATATGCAATTCGCTGCAGGAAATAGGATCAAGTAAAATCTCTGTGGCAATGATGACTGCACTGCAAGAAACCCTAGAGCTCCTCAGATCCACACTAATCTCTCACATCAAAATTTTCATAGACTCCTATATATACCAAGGAGGTCTTGTCATTTGAATCATCCAAGACTTATTCATTTATGTGATGTAAAAGGAGGTTTCCCCCTCGAAGTGGCTTATTATCTAGTTGTTGATCCATCTTTTCTTAGGCTTTTGTATTATTTTTTATCTGGATACATAACAATTTATCTATTAAGGTTTGAACCTAGTGCATCTTTACAACTAGCACTCCAACTTTCCAACTTGTTTAATTCATCATCATACTCATAAATCATTAAGGCTATTAAACAATTAAGGTAGTCAAGAGTTTCACTTGATCTTTCAAGTGTTTGTTATCAATGTTTATCATTTAAGATTTGAACCTTGTCCATCTTTACAACTAGCACTCCAAGTTGCTACTAAACTACAAAACAATTCATTATAATTTTTAGTAGAGGAACGAGTAAGGGGAACCTAAAGAGACTTGGTCATCTTATTTGTTCTTCATTAATGTAATTAACTTTTCAGTATGTTGGCCTCTCCCAAAAGAAATTGAGTATTGTTTCACACCAAACTTCTTATACTTTTAGGGGTTCACTGGGAACATGGTAAAAAACTTTCTCTAACAACAATTCAATAGGAATGATAGTATAACACATTGAATCTAAGTAATTCATCCCATTTCATAATGATTTTTGTGATTTTTATTAATGTTCTAATAACAAAGATTTAGCACACCTAGTTGGGGCATTAGCAAAGAGATCAAGGGAGGTTGTCACTTGGGTGGAGGACATGAAAGCATGTGGGAAATGAATTGAATGATGCCAACAAGAGGTAGTGGTGGTAGAGTTAGGTAGTATAGACACTCATAAAGTTCCTTCCTCATAGCATTCAACTTGAATGGAGGGTGCTCCTACTATCATAACGTGACTTCTTTCATGATCACCATTAGTCATCATGATAGTGAGCAAGGAAATACTTGAAGAGCATTTTAATGCAACAAGGTTGAGAAAATCAAATGAACATTTATAAGACCTGGTAATAGGTGCTCGCTAGCAATGTTGGTGAATATCTGGCATTATCTCTCCCATGGTTAACATTCTATTTATCTACATGAAACACACAAAAAATGCCACAACTTAAGGGTTTAAAAAGAGAGGTAGAGCACTTAAGGGTCAAATGAAAATAGGAGAAATTCCCTCTCCGTGTAAGAAGAAGACAAAGGATGTAGTAGTTATTATTAACTCATACCAAACTGAGCATTTTGAAGTACAAAAGGGAGGTGTAGCCCATGCAAGATATAGCTAGGGTGAAGAGGGAAAAAACTTCAAATGTTGAGGTTGATGCAAAAATTAGGAAGCTTATTCCAAACATTAGTTTCTCTAGGAGTAAGGAACCTAAATACACAAAAAAATATAGAATTGTATTCACATATCAAGGAATTAACATTGGAGTAATTTTTTCATCTCGTCGGCATTTGTTCTCTCACATAGCATAGTAGGTCTCGTCTCCATAATTCAAGGGGTCGTATTTGGGGAAAATTTGACTTTTTGAGGTATGAGAGCACTACATTCCTAATATTTAGGGATGATTACCTATTTTTTAGAAAGTATTAGTACAATTCCTACCTTATCCTTCTACTTTAGGAGCCCACATGCTATTTTCGAGGTCATTGTCTCATTTGTTGAACCTTACTACTACTTTCTCAGGAAAAGTGCGTTTCTTCCTATTCGTAGATATTTATTTCATTTTTATGGATTAAATTTTACTTTTAGGGGAACATAGCACTCTAGTGGCTACTGTGGGTACTTACTCATTTAGTTAACCCCCTTGTGAGTTTCTACTTGTTTAAAGGGTAAATGAGCTCTAAATTGAGCCAAAGTTGGGTTGCATGAAGCTTTCATGCCTTTGTACTATTACATATTCATACTTTCTAATCAATAAGATTGCTTTATTAACCTTTTTTTCTTCCTCTTCTAAATTTCTATCATACTACCGTTCTATTAGACCCTAGATCTAGCAAGTGTGTGACAATTTATACAACTATTAGTTTGTGGAATTGAGAGCAAAAAGCTTTGGAATAATGTTGTCCTTGAGAGGCTAGACCAACTAAATTCCAAGTATGATGCTATTATTCGAGTTGTACAAGGAATGAAATGAAAGGCATGAAAGAAAATGAAACACACATAGAGAAATATAACAAAGAGCACAATAATATAATGAAAAACCAACTTCTATTAATAAATAACATAACAAAACATTGTTGAACACAAATTGGCTAGAATGGTGGTAGTTATCTCTAAAGAGAGAGAGAGATATGGTGGCTACATAGATTCACAAAACCTATCACAAGAAGATGGAAGAATGGTCATATAACACAAATAAAGTACCCTAGAATTCCAAAACCTTAAGCTTAGAAGATGAAGCACCGGGTTTGTGGGCCCTGAAGTGGTTAGTTGGTACATCTTGTCGGGGAAGAAACTTTTGCATACAAACTCTATTTGGGGCACACAGTAGCTTGGTTGAAAGAACTATTTGAGCACTACATCTTATTACTTAGATTAAGGGATGCTATGACAACCACTTGGCCCTCAAAATGTCAAATAACATTATTTAGGGCCTAAAAAGGGCCCTAGAAGTTTCATACTAAAAACCCATCAAAAAACTGGCAAGAAGATAGAGAAATGTTGAGTCAGTACAAGACATAGGTGACCACTAATATCCACTTGGATCAATCCTCCCCCCTTATGGAAGAATGGTATCCATTACATCAAGTTCCCTTGTCACATGGGCAAAATTTTGTTGAATTGGTTGTTAATGAGCCACTTGCCCTGGTTAAAAGGTTGCCCTTCTTTGACAACTCAATACAGTTGCATGTGCTATTGATGGTTTTGCATTCTTTTAGTGTCCATCATATGATCCATTTTATCACATTTAATGTAATTAGGATTGATTTTTGGGGGGGAAATTACTTAACTACCACTGAGGTGTCCAACATAGGTGGAAAATATGGTCATAACAACTCCACATTAAACATTGGGTGCAAGCCATGGAAAGGGGGAATATTCAATTCAAAAGCATTTTCACCCACATTGATGGGCCATAGAAATGGATGCTCAAAGGCCCATCTACAACCTTTGATCACCTTAAAAACATGCATTCTTGACCTTGTTAATTATACATTCTAATGATTTATGTGTTCTACCTCATGTCAAGTAAGTGCTTAGGTAATTTAATCATTCTTATGGTTTTCAAGACCATTGGAAACATAAGCATGTTTATTTGATAGGTTTTTGGAGTGTAATGTCCTAAATTAAATTAATTTGGCTAAGATGAATTTCTATTTTTGAAATTGGGTGTTGGGAAATATTTTGGCATGTAAACTTAGGAAAAGTGGGTGGAGGGAGTCCCCACTTAATTTTTGGAGAGATGGAGGCCACCAACATTAGAGAAAAAGGAAAGATTAAATTTGTAGTGGGATGTCGGGCCACCTAAAAAGGGGAATTTGAACTCCTTAGGAAAATCAAATTGCTAAGGGAAGCAGGTCGAAATATTGGATGGAGGGACCCACATGACGAGGCAAGAAGAAATTATAAATAGAAGACACATAGAAGCTATTGGGGTATTTTGTTCATTCATCTATTTCCTTTGTTTCTTACGTTGTTTAGATGGCTCATGAGTGTTGCTTGGCATATAGTTCTCCAAGGGGGTAACTCACCCTTCTTTCGGTGGACTTCGAGTGCCACCCTAAGGAGGTCAAATTGTACCACTTTGTAGAGGAGTTGGAGGGATTCAAAGCCAAACATTCAACCACTCATTCAGCGAGTGTGTATTCCAGGAGGATGCTGGAGAGGATACGCTTGGGTCATTTTGGTGGTCTTCCGCGTAGCAATTGCGAGAAGAATTTTGGCATAGAAGCTTCAGTGGGATATCATCCTTTTGGAGGAGTTTGGGAGCAGGAGATTGCTTCTTGAAGACAACATGATTTGGAGCATCCAGGGTTATCACAAAAGCTACTCATTGGGCACATGTGGGAGTTTATGGGAGGAGTTTTGGAGCTGGAATTTGCTGGGAGAAATAAGGAGAACCTTGGGGCAGTATAACTCAACATTTCGGGAGTGATTGGAGGGATTTTTCTCGTAGTTTGTAGGCAAGTCGTATTTCGTAGTTGTGGGAGGAGGGCGTGGTATTTGGGGCTGAATTTCGGGGGTCAAAACTAGATCAAACCCTTTATTGGTTTTTGTGGGTTTGTTGAGAGGAGTACGGGGTTAAATTTGTAGAATTTTCTGGGCAGTTTTCAAGCCAGAAATCCCCTCTTTGTTCAGCAGTACGTTTTATTATTCAACCGATAATTGCAACATTTTGTGGGTTTTCGGGTAATTGGTTTGGGGAAGATTCTTTTTTGGGTTTGGTTGAGTATTTTTGGGAGAAGCTACAACTGCATTTTCAGGTGATTCTGGGCACCACAGAGGGTCATTCTCAACATTTTTAGTGCAGCAGCAGTTGTCAATTTATGGGTCTGTGTAGAAGGATATTGGGTCGAAGTTTCCTAACTCTTGGGAGCTATCTCTTCCACTTGGGTTGATCCAGCTTGCTTATGCAAGCCCAAGTTCACTTGTTCCTTGCTACATGTACTCCTTACAACTCATAATTTAATAAAATGGCTCAACTTATTTGTCCAGTTTCTTGGTGTTTTTGATGGTGCATGCTTAATCGTGATTTTATTTGCTATAGCTTAGTTCATGTGTCTATTATTAGCCGTAAATTTCAATTTGGAACATTACACTGGTATCGGAGCATGATCTTGGCCCAGCTATGGGAAACCAGCAAGGTCATGGAATATTTGGGTATGAGTGCATAGTGACTGGTGAAATCGGAGACAAACCCATGGCTTAAGGGAAATCCAATATGCAGAAATTTTGGGGTGGAATCCGTTAAGACGATGAGATGTTGGCCCAATTGAGGAGGGTGACATACTAGAGCCATCTTCATCCATTCATCAGAGACACTAGAGGTACACAGACCGTGGGGTTGCAGCCAACTACACCATGTGGGGTAAGTCAACAAAATCAAGACACTAGATTTCATCAAAAGGAGCAGACAGGCTAGGGACAGTTAAAGGGTGAGACCAGGAGGCGATTTTGCTGGTGGATACCTGGATTTAGATATCCATATCCTGAGGAGGAGGAGGTTGAGCATGATGTTGAGGGCCCACAGGATGGTGAGGAGCACATCGATATACCAGGTGGGGCACAAGAGTCACCATTGTTAGAGACCTCTTTGATAGCCCCAATTGACACTTTGGTGGAGAGGTGAGAGCCTACACCCATAAAGCCATATGTTGAGGTGGTGCCACCCATGGATGAGATGCCAATAGTTGTTGAGGTATCTAGAGTTGTGACCAAGTTTACAGGTGATATATGTCCACGACAGTTCCATCAGTTTCAGGCCAACCTTCTAGCATTAAAAAGGAAGGTCGCGTTAGTGCAAGAGGCTATTCTGTAGCAGAATGAGGAGCTAGAGGGCATGAGAGTAGTTTGTGTAGAGTCCACGACCAAATTGACTCACGTTGGGGAGCTGTTGGATTTCCTATTGGTGCAACTAGAGTGTAGCTTGGAGCGTGAGAGAAACCCTCTTTAGGCATACATAGACAGGACTGGCAGCAATGTTAGGTTACCTTTGTCCATTGGAGAGAGAGTGATGCAGGAGCATGAGGCTTGAAGACAAAAGGCTTCGATTTTATTCCAAAAATCCAAAAAAGGTTTACAAGAAAAGGAGTGGGATCCTTTAGCTGTGAATTTACAAAGCTTTCTAGATAGGATTTGGGCTAGAATATAGGGATTTGAATGATTTTGTAATAAATTCAAGTAGTTTAGACTTAGTTGAGATTCTCGAGGAGAATATCATGCAGAGTAGGTGTTATCTAGGATTAGGAAGATTCGATCCATTGATTGAGGATCTGATTGTTGAATGTTAGGTATTTATGTATGTTTTGAAGCATTGTAATGGGATTTGGCTGGATTTGGCTATGGAGAATTAAATTGTAAAATTTGAATTGTCTCTGTGTATTCTGCACATAAATGGTCAATCCCGGAGGGTTGAATTCCTTCGAAAATTCTCTGAGTTCTCTTGATTTTCCGTTTAGTCCTTTAAATTTAGAGGTTGGTATAATCATGTGTTATTGCATTTAAATATTTATTTATGTGTATTAAGATAGTTAGGATATGTTTAAAAGAAATATAGTTTAGACACAATCTAAACTTGGCGGAAAGCAAATACTGGGCGGAGTGGAGGAAAACCCGACAAAAGTCATGAAAACCCTTTGGAAACGACCTGAACTGTCCAATCAATTGGCACAGATCTAACGGTGGTCGCGCGCTCGCAAGTGCGAACATTAACCCAGAAAACGGATGTGAGAAAATATTCAATGGAGTTAATAGCTCAGTTGATTGGGACCATCTGATTGAAGGAGGACGATCTGACGGTAGTCGTGTGGTAAAGGTGCGCTCGGGTTAATTTAAAGTTCGGACATGAGAAATTATAAATTGCAGTTTTTTTTTTTCTTTTCGGTTCCGTGGGAAAAGTCAAGGACTGTGGAAAAGGTGGATGCGTGAAGTTTGTCAGTGATAGCTTATTTCCTTTTGATTCCACAATAACGAGAGTTCTGCTATATTCCGAGTGTAATTTTAACAGTTCTGCTGTTTTGGCAACATATCTAAAATTTGAGGCTGATGACTGAAACTCGAAAGGAAATCATAGAAGAACTTCCACCTGCGCTTGAGGAGATCATTTCCGTATTTGAACAATTATCCCTTACACCTGCAACCAGTGCACCAGAGGGAGACAAAGCTACCTAGTCAGATTTCATGTGTTGACCAGGATAGTGAGATGATATTACCTGAGTTGCACAGGGTGAAGCGCCGGTATGCTGGGGTTGTTCTATATGCAGAAGTTCATGCATTCGATCCCTCTATGTTGGATGACGAGAGATTTTGAGTTAGTAACCATTGGATTGGGCTATAGAGATGGTAGTTGAACCGGGTGTGGCTCACAAGAGTTTCCAAGCATTACAGATGCTGGAAGCCCAGATTGGCATTGGGATCTGGGAGGGACCACTTATAATTCCTTGGGTATAGTGGTTGACTACGACCTATATGGTATAGTTGACCTAGTATTTGAGCGTGCACATTCACAAGGGGAGGTTGGGTCAGCACTAGTGGTCAGCTAATTTTTCAGCAGACTCATTGGGTTGTCTTGGTATGACGATTGTGCACAGGGTCTTAGGATGATCAACATACTCTGGTAGGAGTTTGTTGGAGGAGGTGGCATTCGCAGGTCACTAGATAGTGCCTTGTATGGAGATGGGGATTCTTCGCATTTGTGTGGGGCACAAAGGACACAAAGGAGAAGAGTAGTGGTGGCATCGCTACTGACACCTAGGGAGATTCACTTCTTGTGTCCCTTATGGAGGATTTGGAAGGGAGATCCATTCACCAAAGGGTACGATGATGCAACGATGGAGGTGATAATACCGGTCGGGTGTGGGCCGACACGTAGGGACACAATTTTAGGTCATTACATCCAAGGATGTGTGGGAGCATCTAGCGTTAAGCAATGGTCTACAAGTGGGCACGGAGATGCATGGTGGTGTGTTGTAGTCTGTTGGGTTGCGTTGTTAAGTGGGAGTGCCTCACATCACATTAAGTACATGCGGGAGTGACTGGTGCAGTGACACAGTCGGGACACAAGATGGTATAACCATAGTCAGGGGTATCCAGTGGTGTACATGGATGGGTTCCGACATACAGTGGCATGTCGAGGAGTGTGGTGTTGCTTGGTGGTATGCAGTGACGCATGGTGCGACACAATGGGCTCTTGGAGCGTTGCCTTCAAGGAGGCCTATGGATAGGGGCATTAGGTGTACGTTTGGATGCAATTTACATAGGATTGATTAGGACATTATTGAGCATCTGGAGACACCATGTTTAGTGGAGATAGGTCTTCGAGGGGGTTATCAGCAGATTCAAGGTGAAGAGAGGGTCATCCACAAGATTAATCTTGAATATTTTGGTAGATTCCTAATCATACCCTTTGGGACATTCCCACCCATCATCCTCCAGTGTTGCTTATAGTTGCAGAGTGTTTGGTTGTTGCCCCATGACACTCACCATTCAGGCAGCAAGGCATGGGAGGCTCACCCTAGGCAATTGGATGAGACACCGCATGTCATGAACCAGGAGAAGACTCTCCAGCTGAGACACTTAGTAGGTGCTTGATTTGACAGATACATGCTTAGGGATGGTGTGGTTGATTGTCGAGGAATCATATGTTCCACCACTGGGCTCACACTTGGGGATGCGACCGAGAGGGAGTTGCATGTTTCTTTTTTCAGTTGGACATCTCGAGGTGTTAGGTGAGCATGAGGTGCGGGGATAGTAGTCCTTGTTGGTAGGATGATGCCTAAGACTCCAGTAGTACCCGAACACATCATCAGGAGTTCGTATAACAAATCTTGTTGTGTGATTTGGCAGGCGCAGAGTAGTTGGCTATTCACAGCAGAGGTTCCTCATGCTCGGTGCCTACCTATTGGATATCTACAGGAGTCAAAGACGTGGCACATAGGGTACCTAACAACTAGAAACATATCACAGCAGTAACCAAAGAGGATTGGGGGTTGTGGACCCCTTTTATGGTTATGGGATCTAAGGATCCAATGGATTGGTGGGATACTCCACTCCTCCTTGAGCATAGTCAGGATAATAGGCGAATTTATTCATTCAGAAGCGGAGACATGGGGGACCACCGAAGCCCTCACCATAGGGCGAGGTAGGTTGTTGCTCAGGATTAGGGACAACCATAAAGTGATAGGCACTAGCACTGTTGAGTCGCATTGGCAAGTTGGGCCTAGCCGTGATCATCGCATAGATTATGGATGAGAGTTATTGGAGAGGAGGCTTTGGTATGAGCATGTTAGGCAGCCATTGATGACTAGGGTGTCGCAGGGTCAGTAGGATAGTTTCTTGATGTGATGGGTATGGGACCCTAGTGTCATAGTACTTAAAAGTTTAACTATTAGCAAGGGTGAGATGGCTTCTACAGGGGAAGGTCATCCAAATCTTCCATTTGGTTTTAGTGAATCATTGATGGTGTAGGGAGCTTCACCAGTGTGGTAGGGTGATCAATAGGAGGAGATCAGTGGAAGCTCAGGCAGATGATGGTTCAATCCCACCAAGGATTGGATTGCATCTTCAAGAGTCCACCCCTGAAGTGCACGAGAAGGACTATTCGATAGAGCAGTTTCATGAGGAGATGATCACAATCATATTCTACCATGATTTTCTACTTAGTGGCGGCATGCAGAGGGTGTCGAGAGCTTATGATGAGTTGGACAACGAATGGAGAGGGGATGCTTCACGCCAGTCAGGATGGCTTGGAATCCTGGTAGGACATGGCAAAGATTATAGATGAC
The DNA here is from genome assembly GCA_000404065.3 of Pinus taeda. Classification (NCBI taxonomy): domain Eukaryota; kingdom Viridiplantae; phylum Streptophyta; class Pinopsida; order Pinales; family Pinaceae; genus Pinus; species Pinus taeda. The sequence continues at coordinate 76,257 of APFE031673173.1, read as the reverse complement.
TTGGTGGTACATTTCGGATCTTGGTATTGTGTGCAGAGGTTGTTGGGGTCAGCTAATCGAGAAGGTGCTTGTTCAGGCATTGCTTAAGGATAAGAAATTTTTGGTGGGGAGGAATGTAACGTCCTTAATTAAATTAATTTGGCTAAGATGAATTTCTATTTTTGCAATTGGGTGTTGGGAAATATTTTGGCATGTAAGCTTAGGAAAATTGGGTGGAGGGAGTCCCCACTTAATTTTTGGAGAGATGGAGGCCACCAACATTAGAGAAAAAGGAAATATTAAATTAGTAGTGGGATTTGGGGCCACCCAAAAAGGGGAATTTGAACCCCTTAGGAAAATTGAATTGCTAAGGGAGGAGGTCGAAATATTGGATGGAGGGACCCACATGAGGAGGCAAGAAGAAATTATAAATATAAGAATCATAGAAACTATTGGGGTATTTTGTTCATTCATCTATTTCCTTTATTGCTCAAGATGTTTAGATGGGTCACGAGTGCTTCTTAACACATATTTCTCCAAGGAGAGAATTCACCCTTCTTTCAGTGGACTTTGAGTGCCACCCTAGGGAGGTTAAATTGTACCACTTTGGAGAGGAGATGGAGGGATGCAGAGCCAAGCATTCAGCCACTCACTCAGCTAGTGCGTATTCTAGGAGGATGCAAGAGCGGATATGCTTGGGTCATTTTGGTGGTCTTCTAGGTAGCAATTGTTGGGAAAATTTTTGCATAGGGGCTTCAGTGGGATATCATCCTTTTGGAGGAGTTTGGGAGTAGGATATTGTTGCTTGAAGACATCACGATTTGGAGCATCCAAGGCCAGCACAGAAGCTATTCACTGGGCACATGTGGGAGTTTCTGGGATGAGTTTTGGAGCTAGAATTTGTTGGGAGAAATAAGGAGAACCTTGGGGCAGTATAACTTAGCATTTTGGGATTTTTTCTGGGAGTTTGTAGGCAGCTCGTATTTCCCAGTTGTGGGAGGAGGATGTGGTATTTGGGGCCGAATTTTGGGGGTCAGAACCAGACCAAACCATTTCTAGATTTTTGTGTATTTGTTGAGAGGAGTCCGCAATTAAATTTGCAGAATTCTCCGAGCAATTTTCGGGCTAGAAATCCCCTCTTTGTTCAATAGTACGTTTTATTATTTAGCCAGTAATTGCACACCATTTTGTGGGCTTTCCAGGTGGTTGGTTTGGGGCAGATACCTTTCTGGGTTCGATTGAGTATTTTTGGGTGAAGCTACAACTGCGTTTTCAGGCGATTTTGGGAACCATAGAGGGTCATTCTCAGTATTTTCAGTGCAGCAACAGTTGCCAGTTTTTGGGTCTATGCAAAAGGATATTGGTCTGAAGTTTCCTAACTCTTAGGAGTTATCTCTTCCACTTGGGTTGCTCCAGCTTACTTATGCAAACCCAGGTTCACTTGTTCCTTGCTACATGTACTCCCTACAACTCATAATTTAATGAAATGGCTCAGCGTATTTGTCCAAGTTCTTGGTGTTTTTGATGGTGCATGCTTAATCATGATTTTATTTGCCATAACCTAGTTCACGTGTTTGTTAGTAGCTATAAATCTCAATTTGGAACATTGCATGGAGAAAAGAGTCTTCTTCCAACAGTCCACTAGCAACCCACTATAAAAATATTAACCTTGTTCCATCGGTGATCCATAAACTACCATGGACATTCTATTGGACAATTCATCACAACAAATCTACTAAAATATATTAGAAAATCTAAAATCCACATTATGAGGGTTTATTTCTTGTTATATCTATGGAATTGTTAATTAATTTTTATTGCATATGCATGCAAATTATAATTATGAAAAAAATAGAGAACAAATAGAACAATCACTTACAAACCACAATAACATGATATATGAATTGGGAAACTTATTTGGGAGAAAAACTCTAGTTGGAAGGTGAGGCTACCCCGCTCTCTCTTTCTCTTAATGGAAATGGATGTAAGTACAAAGAAGTGAGACTTATGGCCAATGGGCTGCTACAATGCACAAACCCTCTATGTTTTTTCTCTCCCTATCCACTCTTGGCTACTCTAACCGCCTATGGTACAAATTGAACTTGAATAGAATGGAACCCCTTTTCCTCCTAGTGGCCCTATTATAACACAACTCGATAGCCTACTAGTGGTCAAGTTTGACTCACTCAACTCTTAATTAAGGTTACAATATTGAATCTTCTAGATTCTTCTTCATCATGACCATGTGGCTAGCCTCTTTTCCAAGAATAATGGGGGTCGATGTGGCATCCTCTCGAATTATGGTAGTAAAAACATGAAGGTCAACTTCCAGGTGGCACAAATTTTGCATACGAACTCTGATTGAGGAAATACTTGCATCGTTGGAAAGGTATCTATGTGTATAATAGCACTAAGGGGTGCCATATTGAAGTAGACAATTTTTACCCCCAAAAAGCGTCATTCCATGCCTCAAACTACTTATTGAAAGTTTTAAACCACAATTTTCCAAACTAGGGCCTCACAAGAAAAATGGTCTGATGAGCTTATTCCTCCACATTTGCCGCTCCAAAAGCATTAATATAAATGATCTAATTTAGATCACAACTCCCCATTTAGGGAGTGTTCTAGTCCCCAAAATATTCTATTGAATGATGTGATGAAACTTTTCCTCCACCTTCTCGTGGGTGTACCATTTAGATTTATTTGGAAGTTGTCCATTCAACTAAATATTCCAAAGGTAATGTTGCTCCTGTCTTGTATTTATGAACCTCTTCTGCAAAATCATATCCTTTATCAACTATGCTTGAGAATCTAGTGCGAAATACTCTACAAAAGGCGGGACTTGTTCCTCTTCCTAATATAGCACAAAATTCTCATAGAGTTTTGGATTCTCTACATTCACCACTAAATAAATGCACATTTATGAGGGTAGACTGAGTCTATAGGTGTCATATCCCACCTTTTATAGTATCTCAAAGGATCATATCACAAAAACTTGATTTTTTACTAGAAACCTGTAGCTTCTCCTTGTTCAACTGACTCTATCTCCCACCTTGCATGACTTCTCTATCCTCTGTTGATCATGATTGGACTTGTATTTTTCTTGTGACTTCTATAGTGTCTCTTGTACCTGTAGATGGATTTTCCTAATATTCTCCACATATTTTTCTACCCTCAAGGCATCCCCTATAAGATCTTCCCTCACTACTCCTTACTACCCATATGCAATATCCAAAGGTGAAGGTGGAAAATATCCAAAACAAGTTTCAAATAGGTACTTACCAACAGAAGTGTGGTTTTATCTATTGTAGGACTGTTGTCCCATGTCTTCATATGCTTCTAATTGTAGCCTCTAAAAGGTTGCACCCAAGTCCTATTGACTGCTTCTATTTTCCCATCTGTCTATGGATGGAATGTTGTAGACCTCTTCAACTTCATGTCCATCTTCTCCCACAATGTAGTCCAAAATTCACTAAGAAATCTTATGTTTGTATATGAAACAATGCTTCTCAATATCCCAAAGTACACCCAAACTTGGCCAAAGAATAAGTTCGTTGCTTCTTGCCCATTATTGGTATTTTTACAAGGCATTAGAACACACATGTTGCTAAACTTGTCAACTACCATGAACAAGGGATCGTGTCCCTTCCTGGTTATTGGTAAGCATCCCACAAAGTCCATGGAAATTCTTTCCCAAGGATGAGTGGGTACAAGGATGATATAAACCGTGTTTCCTGTTACTAGGATTATTGGTACAATAAAACATGCATCCTCTTATGAACCTAGCTACCTATTCTTACATCTTGGGCCAATACACACACTTCTACATGTTGACCATTGTTTTCCCTACACCAAAATCCCCATCAACTTTGGAGGTGTGAGCCTCTTTGGTTATTGTAATCGCTCACCTTTAGGAACAAATAACCTATCTAACATGTATATAACCCATTTTAGAGATGGTAGTCAACTATTTTGTCACCATCGTGCACATGAATCTCGCGTTTCCATTATTGAAACACCTCCTTGAAGTCCTGATCCTTTGTGTATGCCTCTTTGAATGCATCATGGGTGAAAGGCTTCATGTGCATGAGAATTCCGAAAATTGTGATCTTTAATGTGGGTGGCCTTCAAAGCATGTTAGCCAACTTGTTTGCGTTCCCATTTTGTACTTTATCGCTAAATGAAATTGTTGTAGAAACCCCATCTACTTGTAACACCTAGTCTACTGTAGCTTACTATAGGCCTGTAAATATTATAGTTGTTGATGATTTCTGTGGACTACCGTCTCCTTTTCTATCCGATAGTGTTTCAATTTCTTCACAACTCACATCAGGGCATACAACTTCTTTTCATAGGTAGGGTATTTGAGATCTACACCATGAAATGATTTAGAATGGTAGCATACAAGCCTTCCTCCTTACATCAAAATTACTCTCATAACATACCCACTCGCATCTATCTCCACGTCAAAGGGTTGTTACAAGTTCTGTAATGCCAAAGCTGGTGCTTGACTAATCTTCTTTAACTCCTCAAAGGCCTTTTGTTGGCCCTTTCCCCACTAGAAACTCTTGTCACTCATTGTTACAACAAGAAGTCGTGTTGCTATTGCTAAAACGTGGCTATGAAATTCCTGAAGTATTGTGTTTCCCCAATGAAACTCTCGTCACACACTGTTATGGTGTGGAGTGGTGTTGCTACTACTAAAAATGATACTATGGATTTCCTCAGGTATTATGTTGCTGCAAAAAACTCCTAACCTCATAAATATTAGTAGGTACCGACCACTTCATGATGGCCTCCATTTTGTCAAGATCTATATTTAGCTCTCCTCCACGTATCACATACCCAAGATACACTAAAGATTATTACGAAAACTCACACTTCTTGAGATTTTCCAGTAATTTCTACTTCTTTAATGTTTGTAGCCCTTGCATTAAGTGTAAGATTTGATCCTTCAAGGTAGCAGTGTATACAAATATATCATCCAAATATACAATAACAAATGAATCTATAAAAGGGCACAATATAACATTCACTAACCTCATAAATGTAGTTGGCGCATTCCATAGGCCAAACAACATGACTGACCACTCATACGAACCTTGCCTGGCAATTTTGAAGGTGGTCTTCCAGGTATCTTCTTCTCTGAATTGAACATGGTTATATCTAGACTTTAAGTCTAACTTGGTGAAGTATTTGGCTTGTTGCAACCTATTCAATAGATCATCTATCTTGGGCAAGAGGTACCTATTCTTGAGCATAATTTTGTTTAACACCCTATAAGTTAATGTGCATCTATCAAGTCTCATCCCTATTTAGCACAATGATGGTTAGTGACCCACATGGTGAGGTACTTGGTTGAATGAAACCATGTTATGGTAGTTATTTCAACTTATTATTCACCTCACTTTCTTCTACAATGAAAAACATACACAACTAAATGTTTGGTAATGGTAAGTTTGGCAACAACTAGATCTCGTGCTTCACTTCCCTCTTGGGTAGTATCCCTTTATATTCTTGAAACACATCCCTGTATTCACGTAGCAACTCTTTTTGTTTTTTTCTCTGTTCCTAAGTACACCCCTCAAGGGATGAATTTGCTCTCTCTAAATCTTCTATAAATTATTTTTCTCTTAAAATTAGTAAAACATACTTCTTGCTAGAACTCATCAATTACTTGGCTTGGTTGGCACTCACCAGATAAATTTTGGACGTGCCCTTGTGTGTGTCTATGGTGAAGGATTTTCCATTCTTAATTAGGTGCTTTTGGTTGGATATCAACATGAATATTACATGATACATGTACATATAGGGTTTTCCAAACACCATTGTGCATGCATCATGTGAAACTTTATCTAGTTCTACTCCATCAATAAAATCAACACTGACAACAAATCTAATTTTGCATTGTTTTGTTACCTTATTCCTGCATCCTTATTTACCCTTTCCAGTGGACATGGGCTTGGATGATCACGAACTTCCAATCCCAATTTCTTGACTATCTTTATTGTAGTGAGATTTTCCTGTGATCATAACTCGAACAAATAATTAATCTTTTTCTTCTTAACCTGTACCTTGTTCAATTTTGGAGCTATGGTTGGTCTTCATAATTTATAATTTAACCCTTGAAATATATAATGAAAATTTAAGATATGTTCTTCATTTCATTATTGTTGATTAGCCCTTGAAAATATTAATGTAAGACATGTTCTTCATTTCAAAAGAGAAATTTCTGAATTTTGAAATTTGAAGTTTTGGCTCAAAATTTGTCAAGTTGGCCCTTCTTCAAGTCAAGCCAGTCCTAATGAAGACACCCATTTGGATAGGCATAAAACTATATATAGAGCACTCGACCTCCTCCACAAGGCACCATTCAACCTCTTAAAATACAAGATATATTTTGGGCATCTCAACAAAGAAGGTTGAATTCATATCTAGTATTTCTCTCTCTTTCCTTGATTTTCTAGGCAGCAGATTGAACTTCTAGGAAATAATTTCTGGGCAACAAGGACAAAATTCTAGGTAGATTATTTTGGGTAGCAGAGCCAAGTTTCTAGGCACATTTCGGGAGGCCAAGATTTGACCTAGGTAGATAAAAAAGGGCCGAAGTTGTTGGGGAGAATACTAACTTGACTAGAGGGTTGGTTTACCAAGTTTGATCATATCATTGTAGGTCAGTTTTACCATCATATTGACTAGCAATATTAGGTGTATCTCTTGTTGAACTGAAGAATTTCTCTAAGGAAAAGGTTGTCGGATTCCTCCCCAAGTGGATTTTCCCAAGGTAAATCTTGTGTTCTCTTTGTGCATTGTGATCTCTACTATCCTTGTGCATTTATGATTGAATTTCTAAATTGTAATTATTTAATGATAAACTGGAATTACTAAAATAAGATCTAAGTCATTAGAAGTAATTATTGGTATTTTAATAATTAGTGCTTGTATCTATTGCACTTGAAAAAATCAACATATCTTTATATGGAAGATCTTGATCTTTTCATTCTTTTCCTATTGTGAAGGCTACTCAAATTCACCCCCTTTTGCACTAATGTACATACAATCTTCTCATCCACAGCTAAGTTGCTTTCCACCTAATTACTTGAATATGCGGCAATGGGATTTGTCTTCTTGGTATTTTTTTTTTCTTTGAGTTGAGTTCTAGATGCAACTTCCAACACTTCCCCTCTGTGTGACCATTAATGTTACAATGGTTGTTGGGTTCTTGCACTAGTGTGTTGAGTTTATTGTCTTTTTGTCCTCCCCCCCTTTCCACTTCTTCTTCTCCTTCTTGGAAGCTTTCTAATGCTCTTTCTACTTTGACCCACTTGATTTCTTTTTCTTCTTGCCTATGTTCTCCAAGTACCATGCCTATACACAAACCTTATCCATCGATTTGGGCTTGAACAGCATCACTTGCTTCTACAGATGGTTGTGTAGACCCCCCGGATACTTGAGAAGTACATCTAGGTTCTTTGGGGAGATACACAAAATTATGACCACCTTTCTAAATTATGTGATGAACTCCTATACACTTTGCCTCGGTTTTTTCCTGAAGTAATTCCATCAAATACACTAATCCTCTACACACACTGATAGGGTAAAATTGTGACTTTATGAGAGTTTTAAAATACTCCCACTTAGCCACTGGAGGATCTCCCTCCAATATCAAGGTATTTATGTGTCTTTCCCATTAGGTCAAGGCATGGCCCTCTAATTTCAACCAAGCAAATTAAATATTTTGTTCTTCCTTTATATGGTGAATAATAAAATAAACTTCTAATTACTATAACCATAATTTTAACTCCAGAGCATTAATATCACATTGATAAAGCTTGATGTTGAAATTTTCTTCCATTTTGAATAGGGAATATGAATGGTTCATGACACTCAAACTCGGTTGATCCTTTTTTAGGTTCTTTCTTAGACTCCCTCTATGTACTTTGCCGATATATAGATTTTCCCTCCAATCCAACCTCTATGTTAGACCTTCGCCTTCTATGGATAACCTAATCTTATTGGTGAGGGCCACTATGACGAGGCTCACATTATGATTGATCTATGCGACTTGTGCTTCAAGCCACACAAACATCTCCTATGTGGTATCTTGAGGGTTATTCATAGATTCGTTTGCCATTATCGGGGTTTTTTGAATTTCAACTTAACTAAATGGTATCCCTTGCAACTCCCCACAATATACCTAAAGAAACTTTCTCTAATACCAATACGATTAATAAATTGTCGTGGATATTCCACTAGATAGTTCGTCACAACAAATCTACTAAAATATATTAGGAAATCCAAAATCTACACTATCAGGGTTTATTTCTCCTTGTATTTATGGATCTGTTAATTACTATTTATTGTGTATGCATGTAAATTATAATTATGCAAAAAAATAGAGAACACGTATAATAATCACTCACAAACCACAATAACATAATATATGACCTAAGAAACCCTTTCGGGAGAGCACCTAGCTAGAAAGTGAGGTTGTTCTGCTCTCTTTCTCTAAATGGAATGGATGCAAGGACAAAGAAGTGAGACATGTGACCCATGGGATAATACAATGCCAAAACCATTTATTTCTTCTTTCTCCCTACCCACTCTCGACTACTCTAATCTTCTATGGAACAAATTGCACTCGAATAGAATAAAACCATGTTCTTGTTAGCGGCTAAGTTTTAACATAACCTACTAGTGGTTGGGCTTAACTCTTTCAACTCGTAACTAGAGTTACAATATTGACTCTTATAGAGTCTTATTCATCATGATAACGTGGATAGACCCATTTACCTTAATAGTGGGGGCTGATGTGGCATCCTCTCAAATCATGGTGGTCAAAACAAGAAGGGAAACTTCTTGGTGGCATAACTTTTGCATAAAAACTTTGATTGAGTCAATTCTCGTGTTGTAAGAAAGGTATCTGTGTGTAGGATAGTGCTAGGGGATTTTTTACTTGAGCAACAAAGTTTTACCCCCCCCCCCCCAAAAAAAAAAAAAAATGTTGTTTGATGCCTCAAACTGCTTCCAAAAGGTTTCAAACCCCAATTTTCCATACTAGGGCCCGCTGGTAAAAATGGTCCTAGAGATAATTCCTCCATTTTTTCCAATTTCAAAGTGTCAAGATGGATGATATAATATAACAATGTAATTTGGATCACACCTTCCACTGGACAATTTATGAATCACTCAGTTTCCAATATGGAACTCAAGAATTGCTTTAGTATAGGCCATAACAGTAGTAAAAGACAAATGCAACTATGTAGCAAATCTCAGGATACAAATTGCCTATGATTTAGGGTTTTTTGGAGGGAAATCAACCCTTCTAATGAATAGGTTTTTCCTTATAATCTTGTATAAGAAGTAAACTTGAGGCTATGCCTCTAAGGAGGAGTGAAAGAACATTAATTTTTTTTTTTTAAATTGTACCTTTGCAACTCTATTTTACTGAGACTTATGTATTGTTGATTTAAGTTAATGGAATGCAAATCTTTCTTGCTAAGAAACTAGTGCTAGACTTTTATTAGGTGTTTGAGCACTTTGAGGGAGATTCCACCCACAAGAGATCTAGATACCTTTGTGTATCTGTCTCTTTCTCATTCTCATGCTTATTTTCAATGTTGTTTATGCCTTTCATTTTATGCTACAAGTGGTTGAATGAGTGATGCATTTTGCATGTTCATATATAAGCTTAGTAACTTAGTCTTTAAAATTCGTTGAGTTTTTCTCATTAAATATATATGATAAAAGAAGGGTTCTTTATGAGTTTTAGGATTTCCATCATCAATTTGTTGCATTAATCTCAAATCTTCAATTTCTCGCGAGACTAAAAAAATTTCAGGTAGCAATATAGAACTTCCCATTAGATAGTCCCAAGAGCTTCTTTTTAGCATATTTCTTCATGTTTAATGGATATTTTATCTATAAATACCTAAAATGGCACTTTATTGATGTGATTGAGTGAATACGGAAGTTAAAGAGTTAAGCGATTCTCTCTATAGAATTGATTTTTGTTTGTTGTAGGATTGCTTTTTGTTTAGTGTGTTGTTGATTCTTATTTTTCAAAAGGAAGATTAAAGTTTATATTTTTTCAAGAGTAGAATAAGATTTCCTTTGCTACAACTAGAGTTAGCACTTTTCCTACAACATAGTATAACATTTATTTTTCTACAAATTCTTCCTACAATTTGGTAGATAGATCTCTTGTAATTAGTTTTAGTTGAGTGGTTATTCACCAATTGGTCCCCCCTTTTCACCTAATTGGATATACATTTGCTTAAATCATATAGGTTATTAGATGTGTTAAAAAGTAAGAAGAAGTGTGGCTTGCACATACAGTGCAAGATGCCTCTTGAGTTTGTATAAACCCTGTGTTGACATATTAAAGTTGAGACCATTAGGGATACATCATCATTTCTAGAATATTAAGGCCCTCACTTTTTGGTGTCTTTGTTGCGGAGGTGTTAAAATCCTGCATTTTTTTTGCTCATCATACATTTTGTTTATTTCAAAAAAAAAAAAAAACATAAAGTTCCACATTTTTCAGAATCAACATGCATGCCTCCTAGACATAGAGATAATTGGGAAATTTCTACCAAAACCCCCACTTCTAAGCCTAGAAGTAGCCATTAGCAACAATCGGTTGATTGTGAAATACTTTCTTTAATAGTAACAAGTTCTTAGGACTATCTAGAAGAGAAATATAGAACACATGAGAGCCTCTAAAAAAGGAGGTAGTTTGCCATCTCATTAGACAATGGTTGAGAATGAGGATCAACATAAGGTCCTTGAATTTTCCATTTGGGAAACCAATGAACAAGCTAGGATGAGGAATATATATCCATCCTTCCTCACTTTTGTGGACTAACCACAGAAGATCCTAATTTTTTCTTGTTTGAGTTGATTATAGTATCCAAGACTTATGACTATACCATTGATAATCAAAAACTCAAAATTTTCCTTTCTGCTTTGAAAGATGTAGCTATAATGTTGTTCATGAGTATTGAAGGGAACAATGCTACTAGTTGGGAGCAAGTGAAACAAACCTTTGAGAACAAGTACAAAGACTATTGTAGGGCATAAGACACAAGGGATGAAATATTTAGGATGACCCAAGGAGATAATGAGTCCTTGGAAAATTTTAATGAGATTTTCTGACTGAGTTACAAGAGGGCACATAAATGTTTTGTGGATGAGGACTCTTTGAATCTTGTCTTGTTGAGAGGAGTAAGGGAAAATTTTACGGAGACACTTAAACCTTTGGCTAATGGAAATTGTTGCATCAAAATCTAACAGGTCTTGTGAGAGGCCTCATAGGATAAGATCCATGCTAATATACAACAATGAGGTGGATGCCACTGTCACCTTAGCACTCCACCTCCTACTCTTAGTTGGAATTTCACCACATTGGAGGCTTTCCAATATATGTTACATAAAGGGGATTGCATGTCAAGGTACTCAGGCTAAGAATAAGGCTCAATTCTATGTGATAAGGAAAAGTGTATGTATGAAGAGGCCAATGAAGAGAGACTTGCAGCCTAGGATTTCAATGTAAGATTCAAAAATAACATAACCAGGCATACAAGGGGAGAGAAAATGTTCAAGAATAAGATGAACAAATCTTCAAATGACCCTAACTTGAAGTCTTAGTGAAAAATTAGGGATTTTTAAGCCCTAGAATTGCCAAGGGTTAATTACATCATCCCTATGGAAGCACTCTCAACCATGCAAATTGCTAGACTTTGATGGTTTAAGGATAAACAAGGAGGAACAACTTCCAATCAACTTAACTCTCATGCCTTGGTAGAATTTATCCTAAACCATAACCCTAGTGGCTTGCCTTAAAGGGTCAAAATTTTAGGGGAGAGAGAAAAAGATAATTTTTTATTATTTTTGACCACCAATATGATGCCAATGACTTCTATAAACTTCGATGATGAAGTATTAGGGATTTTAGCCATGGAAATATCAAACCTTTGAAGGGGGTAAGGGGGAAAACCTTATATTTTCACTTGCTAATCCTAACTATCACTTTATCAGGGGATAAATTTGCTAGAGAGATGTTCTTTAGGAGGTTCTATGGGGAGTCCAAGAATACAAACTTAAAGCATTCAAAGTTACCAAACATTTCATATAAAGATAAGCATTCAATCATGGAACATTGAAACCCTACCAACATTCATTGCATGCAAATCATGAAAGATATTCAACAAAAAGTATTAACAAGACATCCAATAACAATCCTTCAAAATATTCTTTTGCATTGGAAGGAATTACCAATACTCAAACTATCAAGATAGACGGACATATCAAGAAGAAAAATGTTCAATAAGTGAAAGATCACATCGAGAAAGAAGAAATTAATCCAACCATATCTTGTAATGAATTGGCAGGAATTACCACTCTTCAAACTATCATGATAGAAGGACATACCAAGAAGAAAAATGTTCAAGAAATGAAACATCACATTGAGCATCAAGAAATGAATCCGACCATATCTTGTAATGCATTGGAAGAAATTACCACTCCTCAAACTCTTAAGATAGAAGGACATATCAAGAAGAAAAAGATTCAAGCAGTGAAAGATCACATCGAGCATCAACAACAAGTTCTCCAAATTTTAAAAGATAATGCCACTTTGGTGCAGAATCAAATGAAACAACAGGCAGATGAACATCGTAGTGAAAGAAGTTTTGATGTAGGCGATTGGGTATTTTTATGCCTACATCTCAAGCAAGCTATTTATGAGAAAGAAATGTTGGCAATACTACATGCACTTAAGAAATGGCGACCTTGCCTAATGGGAAGACACTTCAAGGTAAAAATGGATCATGATAGTCTTAAATACTTTTTAGAACAAATATTATCTTTAGAAGAACAGAAAAAAATGGGTCACAAATATGTTGGGTTATGACTTTGAAATCATCTACAAAAAAGGGAAGCAAAATGTTGTTGGATGCACTCTCAAGAAAGGATGAGGATGTGGAAGCATTGTTTTTTTGCTATTTCTATTATCCAACTAGATTGGATAAACGAAGCAAGGGATGAATGGAAGAAGGACGAAGAAGTGTGGACACTCATTCAAAAGTTGCAAAAGATCCCAGTTCAAACAATATTGCCAGAACTTGACGAGGAAGGAAAAATCATATTGGAACCTGGAGCAGTCATAGAAACAAGAAACGACAGCTAGAAATCGATCAATTTCAGAGTATCTCCTAAAGTGGAAGAAATTACCCACTGAAGATTCCATATGCGAGGACAATAATTTTATACAGAAGCATCAAGAACTACTCAAGCATTGAGGACAACACTTTTTGAAGGAGAGGGGCATGTTAGGTCCCTATACTACTAGTGTAACCCCTTATTGTTATTAGTACAACCCCCTTGTTATATTGTTGTGCCCATGTAGTCCCCATATTGTTATTATTGTGCCCCATAGAAGCCTACTATTGTTATTATTGTGCCCTTATAGCATTATTGTTATGTCAGCTCTGATTATATTATGACCCCTTAGACTCCTATATATAGAAATGAGGTCTTGCTATTTCTATCATCCAAGAATTATTCATTTGTGTAATGTAAAGGAAGTTGCCCCCTCGAAGAGGCTTATTTTGAAGGCATTTATCTATCTTTTATATATTTTTGTGAGCTGGTTTCATAATAGAGGAAGGTTGCATATAGCCTAGGGGGAGAGTGAAGACACAAGATGAAAGAAAATCCAATCATACTTACAGCCATATCAGCAGAGAAAAAAAGGAAACATAGGATGTAAGAAGAAGAATAGAAGTAGGGGGAAGAACAAGAGAAGAAGAGATTGGAGGAATAAAGTCAGAAGCATAAAGAAGAAGAAATGCGAAGAGTAGAAGAAGAAGAGGCCGCATGAAAATAAGTCAAAGAACAAGAATAAAATGAACAACTAGAGGAGGAGAGCAAACAAATGAAGGAAAAGCAACTCACTCAAGATATTAAGGAGTCGACTGAGATCCAAGACATGGAGGTTGAACCAAAGCCACATAACCAAGATGTTGATCTAATGCCAAGTACACAATAGGTCACCATTCAACCTCCCCAACCTCCAGCAGTAGAGAAAGATCCAAGCGAGGAAGAGGAAATTCTTCCTCTTGATGATGGTATGGTCATGGACACGTACAATATGACTTATGACAAGCTTCAGAAAAATCTTTTACAAGTGAGGAAGAAAATTTTTCTAGACGACCTCACATTTCTTGCATTCATCAGAGAAAGGGTGATTGGGACCGACACCGGAAGAAATCCAAGTTCCATTGTTGCAGCTAAGTTGGCCTTCGCAGGTGCCACAAAGTCAAAAACAGAGTATCTGATCGCTAAGAACAAACAATTGGTACATAATTTGCAAGCTGTCAGGAAAAAAGTTGAACAAATCCGAGTGGAGGTTCAGAACGCATCTCCCATGCAAGTTTATCTGGAATAACTTAAGGCAACCATACTTGGTGAAGTATCGAAATTGGGAGAAACTATGGGGAGCTTGTATGAAGAACTTGTCACCATACATAAGGCAGTTGTACACTTACACGACATGCAAGAGAAGTGTAGGGATAATGCCAAAGATCTTAAGGCTATCCATATAAGCATCGTTTCCATGCATGAATGGTCAATTCAATACAAAGGGGCACCACCCGAATTGGCAAAGAAAACAAGGCAACATGCGGAGTTGGAGAAAGTGCAAGTGCGGATGATCATTTAGAGAAAAAACAACTCGCCTCATTCATCACCAATATTCATGCATGGTAGGCATGATGGTACAACAACGTGGATTTCTTCGTGAAATTGCACAAGATCCCATCAATTGGCTACTCACTGAAGCTAAATGTAGGAATCAGGTTAAGCAGGAGGTTGAAGAATACTTGGACTGGTTTAGACAAATTGCTACCAAGGAAGATATTGAAGTAAACGAGCAGAACATGCAAAAGTACATTGGTGGCCCTGTCCAAATCAATACTATGACGCTCCTGCAAAAGAAGGAAATCCAGACAGGTTCCAAATCAATGTACTCAAATGCCATGGAGGCTAGAGTTCGCTTTCAGCTAGATCCCATCACACAGTTTGGGGAAGTGATAGTGCATTACAAAGCTTGGCACCAACATGTGACCAACAATCCGCAAGTTGAAGTTGTTGAGCTGGAGTTTCTCCAAACTCAAGCTTGAATTTTGTCTAGTTTTCTCTACCCAAATTTGTCTCATATGGGTACGAGTATATTGTAATATTCTTTTGTAATTAATTATTAAGTGAAATTCCAAGTGTCAATTGTGGAGATTGAAGAGTCATGATGTGATGAAGTTGAAGAGTCACAAGGGAATTCCAAAAGTCATAAGGGGAAGTGAATAGTCACGCGTTTTGTTATAAATATGTCCTCATAACTTATTTAAAGGGATTTTGGGAACCAAGCTTTTAGCTTAGAATTAGGAGCTTGGGAGTTGGTTGAGATCCTTGGCTTCTCCATAACATAGAGGGAGTATTTTGGAGGAGCAGATGTATGCTTCATGTTCCACTGTTGGGGCTAGCGGTTTTTCAATGGTATATGTATGCTTGGAACTTTCACTTTATTAAAAGCTCAGAGCCGACACGTTTTCATGCATGTGTTGTGATTATAATAGGACTATTCTTGTTATGTTTGCAATATAGGTTATTTCACTTATGCTAACGCTTATGAACTATTTTGTTTGCATTAGTGTGAATCTTGTTGAATGCGTGTTGTTTTTTTTTTATTTCATTCATGGTTAACATGTGAACTATTTCGCAGGCTAACTCATGATGTCTTTTTGCTCATGTGTTCCTTTCAAGATGTGTACTATTAAAAGCTTCTACAGGGCTCACTAATTTTCCCCTTGTGTGTTAGAACCTTTCATACATCGAACTTGACCCTACACAGAGTCACACACTTTTTCACCAAAGTCATGATTACACCACTCTATGCGTTATTAAAGCCAAGGCGCATCATTAAAACCCACTGCTTCGGCAACCAGGCCATATTCCGAATGGGGCTCTACCCCAAACACTGTGAGGTATAATTGGGACTTCATATAGGGGAGACCCCTTGAATGTTAGCAGGTTTAGCATCGTCAACATTTTTTGCGCTAGAAGGAGGGCCAGATGACAAGTTGAGCCCATAAAGTCTATTTGAACTTTTCATATCTTTAATGGATTCTTCCCATATCTTAACCCCGACATGTTTTTCCAAAATTGAAAACTTGAAAGTGTCGATAGGAATAATCAATGACTTGTAAAATTTGAAGTTTGATGGCGAGGGTGGAACAACCATTCTTGAGCACACCACTCTCTTTCTTGAATTTTGCACTAAACACAATATTCACTACGAGGACGCTACTTGGGGGTTGTTTAATATCACATTCAAAGCGCGCGTCAAGAAATGGTGTTACACATTGCTAGCCGCTTCCATACACTCTTTCGAACATTTTATGAAATATCTCTACTGCACCTTTGACAGGGATGATTATAAATCTATTTTCAAGAAAATCACGCGTTTTCAAAAAGCGCTTGATGAATTGCTTAAGGATTTTCACGATCATTTTATTCATTTCTATTTTGAATATTTTGAAGATGATGTTGATTGGAATTTAATGAAAGAGAAATTTGAATTTCTTGTTCATATTTCGATGAATATAAAAGAATATGAATCTTTCAAAATTCTCCCAACATACATTGGTTATGGAGCTGCCAAATCTATGACGAAGGAAGTTGCTGTTACGAATCATTGTTCATCTTCCCCTCATCAAACAAATCCATTTACACAGGTTGAGGTTGGAGAACTTAAGAGTCCATATGTTGATCTCCCACCATCTTCTCCAACCCCACATATTCAGAATTCAAATGCAAGTTTGGAGTGTGAATCTGATTTTTTTTATTACGTTCTTCCTCCTCTCCCTTCATACGTTGATTCTTTTGGTCCTCCCAATTGTGAGTTGCTGTGTTCACCAGTTTTAATTGTTTTTGATTTTCATAAGGATCAAACTTAGGATGTTTGAAAGAGCATATGGAAGTGTCTATGAATGTGTAACACCATTCCTTGACGCGCACTTCAAATGTGAAAATGAGTAGCTTGCAAGCAACATCCTCGCAGTGAATATTGTGTTTAGTGCATATTCAGGAAAGTGAGCAGTGTGTTCGAGAATGGTTGTTACACCCTCACCATCAAACTTCAAATTTGACAAGTCATTGTTTATTCCCTCGAGAACTTTGAGATTTACAGTTCTGGAAAAAAATGTCGGGGTTAAGATATGGTAAGAAGCCATTAAAGATACAGAAAGTTGAAGTAGACTTCATGGGCTCATCTTGTCATCTGGCCCTCCTTCTAGCGCCAGAAATGTTAACGGTGCTGGACCTGCCAACATTCAGGGTGTCTCCCTAATATTAAGTCCCAATTAGACCTCACACCATTTGGTGTAGGAGCCCCATATAAAATACGATCCGATTGCCAAACTAGTGGGTTTTAATGATGTGCCTTGGCTGCAACAATGCATAGAGTGGTGTATTTGTGACTTTGGGAAACAAGTGTGTGACTTTGTGGAGGATCAAGTGCAATTTATGAAAGGTTCTACCACACGAGGGGAAAATGACTGAACCCCTTAGAAGCCTGTAATAATACACAACTTGAAAGGAACACACGAGCATAAAGATATCATGAGTTAGCCTGTGAAATAGTCCACACGTTAACCATGATGGAAATAAACAACAACACACATTCAACAAGATTAATACTAATGTGAACGAAATAGTTCATAAGCATTAGCATAAGTGAAATAAAATATATTGAAAACATAACAAGAATAATCCTACTATATTCACAACATATGCATGAAAATGTGCTGACTCTAAGCTTTTATTAAAGTGAAAGTTTGAAGCATACATATACCATTGAAAAAACACGAGCCCCAATAGTGGGACATGAAGTCTACACCTGATCCTCCAAAGAAATATATTCCCTCTATGCTATAGAGAGGTCAAGGCTCTCAACAAAATCCCAAGCTCCCGATTCTCAACTAAAAGCCTAGCCAAAATATTGGATACCAAAATCCCTTTACATGAGTTATGAGGACATATTTATAACAAAAGAGGTGTCTATTCTCTTCCCCTTTTCACTCTTGGACTTCCCTCATGACTCTTCAACTTCTTTACAACATGACTCTTCATATTCTACAATTCACACTTGGAATTTCACTTACAAATTAATTACAAAATAATATTATAATACACTCGTACCCATATAAGACAAATTCGGGTAGAGCCAACTAGACAACCTAATAAGACAAAAGTAAAGCTTGAGTTTGGGGAAACAACTGCTCAGTAACTTTGAATTATAGATTCTCGATCACATGCTAGTGCTAATTTGTGTACTATGTGATAACTTCCCCAAACTATGCAAGCAATCAGGATGATAGTGGACTCTAGTTTCCATGGCATCTAGGTAGACTGATTTTGAACTAGTCTGGATTTTCTTCTTTAGCAGGAGCATCATGGTATTGATTTGTACAGGGCCATCAATGTACTTCTACATGTTCTGCATGTTTACTTCAAGATCTTCCTTGGCAGCGATCTATCTAAACCAATCCAAGTATTCTTCAACCTCATGCCTAACCTAATTCTTGCATTTGGCTTTAGTGAGTGAGCCAACTGATGGGATCTTATGCAATCTCATGAAGAAATCCAGGTTGTTGTACAATCATGCATATGATGCTTAGATGTTAGCGATGAACGAGGCAACTTGTTTGTTGCTCTTAATGATCATCCACACTTGCGCTTTCTCCAACTCTGCTTGTTACCTTGTTATCTTCGCCAATTCGGGCGATGCCCCTTTGTATTGCATTGACCTTTCATGCACGACAACAATGGCTATATGGAAAACCTTAAGAGATTTGGCATTTTCCTTACACTTTTGCTGCATGTCGTGTAGGTGGAAAAATGCCTTATGCATGGTGACAAGTTCTTCATACAAGCTCCGCATAGTTTCTCCGAGTGCCAATACTTCATCAATTATGGCTACCTTAAGTTCTTTTTGGATAAAATTGCATGGGAGCTGGGTTTTGAATCTCTACTTGGAGTTGTTCAACTTATTTCCTTACAGCCTACAAGTTCTTTTCCAAATGTTTGTTCTTGGCCATCAGATAGTCCGTGTTTGACTTTATAGCACTTGTGAAGGCCAAGTTGGTTGTGGAAATGGAACCTGGATTTCTTCTTGTGTCCGTTACAATCACCCTTTCTCTGATGAATGCAGGAGATGCAATGTCATCGGTAAAATGTTTCTTACCTACTTGTACAATCTTTTCCTAAATATCGTCATAAGCCAAATTGTATGTGTCTTTAACTAGACCATAGTCAAGAGGAATAATTTCCTCTTCCTCTCTTGGAGCTTGCTTTGCTGGAGGAGGGGGGAGACTAAATGGTGACCTGTTGTGTACTTCACATCAGGTCGACATCTTGGTTCTGTGGCTCCGGTTCCACCTCCATGTCTTGGATCTTGATCAAATCCTTAATATTTTGAGCTATCTCCTTGTCCTGCATTTTTTTCTCTCCTCCTCAAGTTGTCAGTTCTGTTCTTGTTCTTCAACTTGTCTTTGTGCGACTTCTTCTTCTTCTACTCTTCACCTTTCTTCTTCTACTTCTTGCTTCTACCTTTCTTCCTCCAATCTCTTCTGCTCTCATTCTTCCCTGTGCTTCTATTCTACTTCCTGCATTCTCCATTTCCTCTTCCTCTTTGCTGCTATAGCCACTTTAAGTATGTTTAGATCTACTTTAATCTTGTAGATTCTCTCCCCCCTGGATTGTGCACAACTTTCCTATTGCCCTTCTCGTGCACTCGGTTGCGCCTTTTCGCTGGTACTACCTCTGAAGTGACTTATTTCTGCGAAGTAATCTGTGATGTTCCAACGAATCTGACTGGTTCGCAAGACATAGAGGCATTATAAAAATTCTTCCATGCTTCCTCCTCAAGTCTGTGAAAGGTCCTGCTTAGCCATTGATAATGAATCCTCACATAGTGGTCATTGTAAACATTTTTTGGATCATACGGATTGAAGTCCAAACAATTGAATGTGAATTTCTCTATTGCCTTGCCTTCAGTGTCTGCAACTTGTAGATTCTTGATTTCATACAATCCGATCTACATAGGAAGAGAGGGCCAAGGTGCTTTCTTCTTCCTGTGCAAAGTTACTGACAACCGTATGGAGAGATGGTATGAAGCTTCTTGCATGACTAATTTATTAGTGGCATACCTCCACTGAAGATGCAATAGATGGGATCATGACTTATTGAGAGCAATAGAGGTTGTCCCTCTAGAGAAGGATGTTTATACACCTATAAAATATAGTTCACTTGTTAAAGTTTCCTCCTCTCCTTACTCTACTCGACTTAGTTGACAAGACAAAACCAAATAATTATAAAACTGATTAGAGTAGGTGGTACTAGTTATAGATTAAGCATCATGATTCCACTATGGTTTCTCTAAAAAAGAACGTATTTTCCATCAGGGTATCATCGACTAAAAGACACAATATTCATGCAAAGAGAGGTAATAAACAAATAATCAAGCATTGAAAGTAGCAAAATTTCCTCCCAAACTTCACCATGCTTGCTTTTGAAACTAAACGCGGTCTAATGCGGAAGCTATCCTACAACAAAAAGGAAAGGAAAAGAGCAGGGCGAAAAGTAAATCAAAACAAGAAAACAAAGAAAAAGGAAACAAACAAACTACTCCTACTCCTAAACTAACCAAGAATAGGCTAAGCTTATGTAAAATGAAACTTCCAGTGTAACCACAGACGCATAGGCTGACCTATATGTGCGAGGGAATGAAATTTAAGAAATATATTCAAGCACAAAAACATACAAGAAAGATAAATTGATACATGCCATGACATTTGAAGAGTGAAAGAACACACCAAAAAATAGAAAAAGAAAGCACATGCAGGAAACTCTGCGGATGCATTATGGTGCTTGTGCACATCGCAATAACAAAACATGCAAGAGAAATCTTTCAAACTTCTTAACTTGAAAAACATAAAGAAAGAGAAAAACTTACATTTCGCAACAGAGCTTGCCAGGTATGATTCCTCTAATGATTAAGAGATGGCATCGTGCAAAACAAATGGGGGATGCGAAAATTGAGATACATATGGATTTTCAATTTGTGTGATCGAATGATGAGGATCCTTGAGAGATACAAGACTATTTGGATCAAAACTTGAACTAGCCTCAAGACTACGAGAACTTGACATAACCATCATCTCGGGCTAAAGTGCCTCAAAAACTTGCATAAGTTCCATTATATAGGAAGGTGGATGACTGAAAACCAGTGGCTTAAAAATATCGACAACATAAAAATCAAAGTAGTGACCAGAAAAATCAATGAATAGATCACGACATCCATGATCAGAAAGTTCATCGTTGTAAATAGAGGTATCCTCTTGATCTGATGAATCAAATAGAGAGGATGATTGGAAATAAGAAATTGCCCCCTTTATTTCTCAAGGATAATCACATGATTGATTGGAAAGATCAAGAAGAGAAGATTATTCCTCTCTATGTTCAGATGTAAAACTTACATTCCACAGATTCTAAATATGGTCAAAATTAAAATTGTCAGAAACTGATTCTTCAAAAGATTCAACATGTGTGAAAGAATTGCAGAAGATGTCAAGATAATGAGGGAGAGGTGAACAAGGAGAAACATCAACTTGTATTGCAGATTCTTGTTCAGAAATAAAATCCCACACATACTCATCGTAAATGATATCACAAGTTGGCTAGTGAACACTAATTCCATCCTGAGTTTGATCCTCATGAACATCAAAAAAAATTTAAACCGGTGAATACAACAACTCAGAATTAGGCGGACCAAAAGAATCGACGGATGGAGGGAGAGGAGAAAAAACATCACCATAAAAATCAGATTCACAGTCCCAACATGGGTTTGAATTATGAATATGTGGGGTCAGAGAATATGGTGGGAGATCAACGGATGGGCTCTCATGTTATACAAACTCAACCTGCGTAAATGGAGCTATTTGATGAGGGGAAGACTAAGAGACAATGGAAAAAGAACTTCCTTTGTCACAGATGTGGGAGCTCCATAACCAATGTATGTTGGGAGACTTTTGAAAGATTCATATTCTTTTGGATTCATCGAAATATGAACAAGAAATTCAAACTTCTCTTTCATTAAATTCTAATCAATATCATCTTCATTAAATTCAAAAGAGAAATGAATAAAACAATCGTGAAAATAATTACGAGATTCATCAGGTGCTTTTCGCAAACACATGATTTTCTTGAAAACAGATTTATAATCATACCTATCAAAGGCGTGGTAGGGATCTTTAACAAGATGTTAAAAAGAGTGTATGGAAGTGGTTAGCAATGTGTAACCCCATTCCTTCATGCACACTTCGAATGTGAGAATGAACAACCTGCAAGCAAAATCTTCACAATGAATATTGTGTTTAGTGCAAAATTGAAGAAAGTGAGCAATGTGTTCGAGAATGGTTCTTTCACCCTCGCCATCGAACTTCAAATTTGACAAGTCATTAATTATTCCTACGGGCACTAGAAAGAGGGCTAGATGTCACTTTCGTGCATGAATGGTCAATGCAATACAAAGGGTCACCATCTGAATTGGCGAAGAAAACAAGGCAATAGGTAGAGTTGGAGAAAGCACAAGTGCGGATGATCATTCCGAGTAACAAACAACTCACTTCATTCATCGCCAATACTTAGGCCTCATATGCATGATTATACAATAGTGTGGATTTCATGGTGAAATCGCACAAGATCCCATCAATTGGCTCACTCACTGAATCCAAACGAAGAAATCAGGCTAGGCAGGAGGTTGAAGAATACTTGGAACAATTTAGACAAGTCGCTACCAATGAAGATCTTGAAGTGAATAGGAAGAACATGCAAAAGTACATTGGTGGCCCTGTTGAGATCAATACTATGATGTTCCTGCTAAAGAAGGAAATTAAGACTGGTTCCAAATCGGTGTACCTGAATTCTATGGAGGCTAGAGTCCACTTTCAGCCTAATCCCATCGCACAGTTTGGGAAGTCACTACGCATTACAAAGCTTGGCACTGTCATGTGACCGAGAATCTACAAGTCAAAGTTGCTAAGTTGAAGTTTCCCCAAACTCAAGCTTAACTTATTTGTCTTATTAAACGATCTAGTTGGCTCTACCCAATTTTGTCCTATGTGGGTACGAGTATATTGTCATA
Organism: Pinus taeda; assembly: GCA_000404065.3. Classification (NCBI taxonomy): domain Eukaryota; kingdom Viridiplantae; phylum Streptophyta; class Pinopsida; order Pinales; family Pinaceae; genus Pinus; species Pinus taeda. The sequence goes on along the minus strand of APFE031673173.1, from coordinate 53,018 downwards.
AGATAAGTCTAAGAGTAACAAAATGGAGATGAATAGTCACCCCTTTTGTTATAAATATGTTCTCATAACTCATGTAAAGGTTTTTGGGGAGCCAAGCTTTTGGCTAGGCTTTAGATTAAAATTAGGAGCTTGGGAGTTTGTTGAGAGCCTGTGCTTCTCCGTAGCATAGAGGGAGTATCTTTATTTGGAGGAGAAGGTGTAGACTTCATGTTCCACTATTGGAGCTAGTGGTTCATCAATGATATATGGATGCTTGGAATTTAACCTTTAATAAAAGCTTAGAGCTGACACGTTTTCATGCATATGTTGTGAATATAGTAATGCTATTCTTGTTATATTTGCAATATATGTTATTTCACTTACACTAACGCTTATGAACTATTTCTTTTGCATTAGTATGAATCTTGTTGAATGCATGTTGTTTTTTTATTTCCATCATGGTTAACTTGTGAACTATTTTGCAGGCTAACTTATGATGTCTTTATGCTCGTGTGTTCCTTTTAAGTTTCGTACTATTACAACCTTCGAAGGGGCTCACTCATTTTTCCCCTCGTGTGTTGGAACCCTTCATACATCGCACTTGATGCTCTGCAGAGTCATACACTTGTTCAACAAAGTCATAAATACACCACTCTATGTGTTATTGTAGCCAAGGCACATCATTAAAACCCATTGCTTCGACAACTGGGTCGTATTCCGGATGTGGCTCCTACACGAAACAGTGAGAGGTTTAATTGGGAATTCATGTCGGGGAGACCCCCTGAATGTTGGCAAGTCCAACACCGTCAACATTTCTAGTGCTAGGAGGGACAAATGAGAAGCTGAGCCCATGAAGTTTGTTTGAACTTTCCGTATCTTTAATGGATTCTTCCCATATCTTAACCTCGACATGTTTTTCCAGAATCACAAATATGAAAGTTCCCATGGGAATAATCAATGACTTGTCGAATTTGAAGTTTGATGGCGAGGGTGGAACAATCATTCTCGAGCACACTGCTCACTTTCTTGAATTTTGCACTAAACACAATATTCACTACAAGATGATTCTTGTAGCTTGTTCATTCTCACATTCAAAGTGCGCGTCAAGGAATGGTGTTACACATTTCCATTCATCTCCATACGCTATTTCGAACATCTTGTCAAAGAGCTCTACCGCGCCTTTGATAGGTATGATTATAAATTTGTTTTCAAGAAAATCATGTGTTTGCGAAAAGCGCCTGATGAATCACTTAATGATTTTCACGATCATTTTATTCATTTTTGTTTTGATTTTTCTGAAGATGATGTTGATTCAAATTTAGTGAAAGATAAATTTAAATTTATTGTTCATATTTCGATGAATGCAAAATAATATGAATCTTTCGAAAGTCCCCCAACATACACTAGTTATGGAGCTCCCAAATCTGCAATGAAGGAATTTGTTGTTTCGAGTGAATCTTCATCTTCCCCTCATCAAACAACTCCATTTACACAGTTTGAGGTTAGAGAGCTTGAGAGTCGATCCGTTGATCTCCCACCAACTTCTCCAACCCCACATATTCAGAATTCAAACGCAAGTTTGGACTGTGAATTTGATTTTTCTGATGATGTTCTTTCTCCTTGCCCTCCATTCGTCGATTCTTTTGGTCCTCCCGATTGTGAGTTGTTGTGTTCACCAATTTCAATCATTTCTCATGTTCATGAGAATCAAACTTAGGATGGAGTTAATGTTGACCAACCAACTTGCGATATCATTTACGATAAGTATGTGTGGGATTCTACTTCTGAACAAGAATCTGCAATGAAGGTTTATCTTTATCCTTCTTCCACTCTCCCTCATTATCGTGACATATTCCACAATTATGTCATTCTTGTTAAGTATTTCAAAGAATCACTTTGTGATGATGTTAACTCTGAATAGACTAAGAACTCGTGGAATGTTAGTTTTTCATCTGAACATAAAGAGGAAGAATCTTTTCTTCTTCATCTTGAAGCCAATCAATCATATGATCATTCTCAAGAAACAGAGGATCAAATTTCTTGCTTTCAATCTTCCACTCTTTACAATTCATCAGATCAAGAGGATGCCTCTATTTTCGACGATGAACTTTCTGATCATGGCTGTTGTGATCTATTGATTGGTTCATTTGGTCACAACTGTGATTTGTTCGTTGTCGATCTTTCTAAGCAAATAATTTTTGATGATCTACCTTCCGATGCCATGAAACATCCGCATGTTGTCGAGGCACTTTAGCACAAGTTGATGGTTATGTTAGGTTCTAATAGTCTTGAGTTCAGTTTTAGTTTTGATTAGAATAGTCATGTATCTCTCAATGATCCTCATAATTCGATTGCGTAAATTGAAAATCCATTCATATCTCAATTTTTAAATCCTCCATCTATTTAGCACGATGCCATCTCTCAATCATTGGAGGAATCATACCTAGAAAGCTCTCTGGCGAAACATAAGTCTTTCTCTTCTTTTTTTTGTTTTTGTTTTTGTTATGTTTTTTGTTTTGTTTTGTTTTTTGGTTTTTTGTTTTTGTTTTTTTGTTTTATGTTTTCCAATTTTAGAAGTTCAAAAGATCACTCTTGTATGTCTTGTTGTTGTGATGTGTACAAGCACCATCATGCATATGCAGATTGTCTTGCACGCACTTTCTTTGTCTATTTTTCTGCATGCACTTTCACTCTTCGAATTTCAAGGTATGTATCCATTTATCTTACTTGTATGTTGTCATGCTTGAATATCTTTCTTGACATGGATTCCCTCATCTATATAGGTCAGCCTATGGGTCGGTGGTTACACTGGAAGTTTCATTTTTACGTAAGCCTGACCTATTTTTGGTTAGTTTAGAAGTAGGAGTAAGTTTGTTTATTTTCTTTCGATTTACTTTCTACCCTACTCTTTTTTTCCTCTCTGTTGTAGGATAGCTTCCACTTGAGACTGTGTTTGGTATCCGAAGAAAGCATGGTGAAGTTTGAGAGGAAATTTTGCTACTGTCAATGCTTGGTTATCTGTTTAATTCCTCTCTTTGCATGGATCTTGCAGCCTTTAGTCGATGATACCTTGATGGAAAATATGTTATTTTTCGGAGAAAACCATAGTGGAATCATGATCCTTAATCTATTACTAGCACCACCTTCTCTATTGGTTTCTATAACTATTCGATTTCGTCTTCTCCACTAAGTTGAGTAGAGTAAGGAGGGGAGGAAACTTTAACAAGTGAACTGTATTTCAAAGGTTTATAAATATTCTTCTTTGAAGGCACAACCTATACTACTCTCAATAAGTCGGGATCCCTCTTCTGCCTCATCAAATCAAAAAGTGCCTATGCACAGTTCTTTGAACAAAAAAAAAAACAAAATAATAATAAAAGTGAAAGAAGAGAAAGGCTTCTTGTGCAGAGAGGTAAGCAAGCAACTCCACCAGGGTATTGTCCAGGCTCGTTGGCAGCGGAGCAATGTTTGTGTCCATGAAGTGACTCCATTCGGGTACTGTCTAGGCCTGCTGGCCACAAAGCAACACCAGAGATGAAAACCAAGAATCTGAAAATCATGTTTCACTTGTGTATCTATATAATCCCCATCCCCAATTGAAACAACCGAGTTTGACTTGTTTTTGTTAGTGTGTTGTCAATGAAGAGAATGGTAGGGACTATATATTTAACTTAAGCTAAGTAAATAAGCTATGATGATCAATGAACTAAACAATACTTCTTAAAGATTTAGACCTGGTTTAGATGAGTAAGATCCATACAAAGACCTAGAGTTCTACCAATGTGTCACCAAGTGTTGTAGCTGCTACAACCACCCTCCAAAATTTTGCAGATGTTTTGATTTTGGAGCCTCCCTTCTGTCAACAGGAGCTTATATTCCATTGTTGTCAAGTATTCATGCTATGATAAAGACTTATATTTTCATGATTTTATTATGATGTATTGATCCCAATATGAACCTTTGTAGTAAAAAACAAGCTTCTGCCCAAACCTTGCAACATTGCAGAGTGTGCCTCTAGAAACTGTAAAATCTTGGAAGGTAGGACAACATTGATGATCTAAATTGTGTAATCTAGAATGGAAGGTGTGCCTCGCGCTCAGGAACCACACAATTCTATATGGAAACCCAACCTTGAACCCAGAAACTGCGCAAAGCATCTCTTGAGCTCAGAAACTGCGCAATTCAATGAGTCAAGAAGTTGCCCAGTGGTTCTAAATTGCTCAATCCTTTTTGGCAGTGTGAATGACCAACTTCCTGAAAAAGAAAAAAGGAAAAAGAAAAAATGCGAAAGGCAATCCCTAAAAAATAGGGAGTGAATAATCAGTTTCCTGAAGGATGACACAACTTGTTATTTTTGGAATTTCACCAAGTGCCACTTTTTCCTTGATTTTAGGCATGCATGTCATAACCCATAATCAATCTATATCTATATAATGGATGCCTCTAGAGCTCATTTGCACATTCGATCTTGGAGCTCTATCCTTCCCAAGAAGATCGAGGAGCCTTCGATGGAGTTTGTGACACTTTTCCTAGTGAGTTTTGCTTGTTTATTTTCATGGTTGCTGGCGTTTTAACTTATATTATCTTGTACAAGTGTTGGTTCGGCCCGTCATTCACCTTTTACAAGTGTCACATCAGTATTCTTATTTTTTCCCATTAGTGGTCACTATTTCGATGACTCTCCATGCATGTTTGTTTTTCCCTTTTCATGTTGATATTCTACACTTAATATTCATTTATCTATCTATCCTTAGTCATATCTTCACTTTAAATTGCACCATCACTCAGATCTGCCAGTTTCCCACATTCTTTCCACACAGATCTTCCCTTCCCTTGGCCAACAATTGTCTTATCTAGCTGGGCATTGCACAAGTCCAAGGCTCAATCTTGATGTTTCGCTTCTGAGACTGCGTAATGCATAGTATCTGGCTAGCCAAACTATGCATTGTGCAGTTCCAGGGCTCAATCCTGTCCCTTGGCCACTGAGACTGCGCAATGTGCAATCTCTCCCTCAATTTGCCCAGGCTGAGACTGTGCATTGCGAAATCTCTAGCCTCAAGATGCTCCCATGGATGCTAAGAATGTGTAATGCACAGTTCAGGAATCTAGTCTCCCTCCTTCACCTCAAGAATTACGTAATTTTCCTTTTCAGCCCAGTGGTTACTGTTGCGATCTTTCTTTGTGAATCAATTTTTTGAAGCTAATTTATCTTTGCCATGAGTGCATTATCCTCCTACAAGTATTGCAGTTGTTGGGAAATTATATTCATCAGTCACTAACATCATGGCACCAAATAGATCTATTTCAAAGGATACCGCAAAAATCAGTCTCGAGGAGGAAATTAAGAGTATGCCAATGAACTTGCTAGTTTACTCGAATACTCAGCTATTCATTGAAAAAGAGTCATATATCACATGGCAAAAAGTAAATGAAGCGTTCTCAACAAGAAGCTTAAAAGAATACCTTGAAGACCAACATGTGTATATCAATGTCCAAAGGTTAGGGTTACATAAGGTTGCATGCAGGTATCCAAATTTCCCATGTGCATACATTGTCAGTTGGATAGTTTCTCATACAAATCCAAAGACTATCACTCTGAACAATGCCAACGAACAAAGGCTTTCTTCTTTTCTAACACTGGATTGTCATCTCATGTATCATTTTCCAATGCTAGAATCTCTCATGGATTCTTACTTTTATGTTGCCACCAACTAGTTGAGCACAAAGGACATTGTCAAAAGCTGGGTGAAAGATCCAACAACATTCCGTCAGACACCCACCAACACCTACAAGACAAAATATCTCAGGAGGGCATATTAGATCTTGATAGTTCTATGTTGCAAAATCTATGGTCAGATGAACACTGAGACCTTCCCTGAAGGGTGGGAATTCTTACTGAACTAGGTTGTGAACAAAGGAAGACTATTCAACTGGTCAAACTTGCTGGTTCAATAGTTGAAGATCCATGTAGCTAATGCCTTGGATCCTCCCAAGGGAAATCAAGCTAGATTTTACATGTATGCTTACCTGCTAGATGCAATTTGCACTCATAATTCATTCCCTTGCATCAATTAGACTTGGACACCACAAGACCCTGCCATGCATATCTATTGCAAGCTTCTTTCAGATTGCATCCATAGAGGAGTAATGGTAAAGTTGGATGATCACTTCCTCATTTCGTTGTACAAGTTGATTTTTTAGGAATAGACACCTTGCATGTTAGGTGGGGGAATGGAAGCAGTGTCAGAGATAGCAGATTGGTTTGCCTCACTGGATGGCACTTTCCTCAGAGAGTTTGGAAGACAGAAGTTTCCGCATCTTTCGGTGAGGTATGCCATTAATAAATTAGTCATGCAAGAATTTGCGTACCATCTCTCCATAGGGTTTTCAACAACTTTTCACAGGAAGAAGAAGGCACCTTGGTCTGCTCTTCCTATCCAAATTAGATTGTATGAAACCGAGAATCTGAAAGTTACAGACACCCAAGGCAAGGAAATAAAGAAATTCGCATTCAGTTGTTTGGACTTCAATCCGTATGATCCAAGGAATGTTTGCAAAGACCACTCTGCGAGGATTCATTTTCAGTGGCTAAGCGAGACCTTTCACAAACTTGAGAAGGAAGCATGGAAGAATTTTTATAATACCTCTAATTCCCAAGAACTAGTCAGCTTCACTGGAACATCGCATGTTACTTCGTAGAAGGAAGTCACTCCAGAGGAAGTATCAATAGAGAGGCACAACCTAGTGCATGAAAAGGGTAAGATGAAGGTTGCATATAACTCAGGGGGAGAGAGAAGACACAAGATGAAAGAAGATCCATCCATACTTAAAGCAGGCATCACAACAAAGAAGAAGAGGAAATAGAGGATGTAGGTAGTAGAAAAAAATAAATAAAGGGAAGAACAAGAGCAGAAGAGATTGAAGGAAGAAAGGTAGAAGCATGAATAAGAAGAAAGGCAAAGAGTATAAGAACAAGAGACAAGCCAAAGAAGAAGAAAAAAATCGACAGCTAGAGGAGGAGAGAAAAGATGTAGGACAAGGAGCTCACTCAAGAGATTGAGGAGTTGATCGAGATCCCAGACATGGAGGTGGAACCGAAGTTGCAGAACCAAGATGTAGATTTGATGACAAGTACATAAATTGTCACCATTCAGCCTCCCCATCCTCCAGCAATAGAGCAAGCTCCAAGTGAGGAAGAGGATTTTTTTTCCTCTTGATGATGGTCCCGTCATGGACACATACAATTTGACTTATGATGATCTTAAAAAATATATCGTACAAGCAAGGAAGAAACATTTTCCAGATGACCTCACGTCTCTTGCATTCATCAGAAAAACGGTGATTTTGATAGACACTAGAAGAAATCCAAGTGCCATTTTCGCAGCGAACTTGGCCTTCGCAGGTGCCATAAATTCAAACACGGGGTATCTGATGGCCTAGAGAAAACAATTGGCAAAGAATTTACAGGTTACCAGGCAAGATGTTGAACAAATCCAAGCAAAGGTTCATAATGCAGATCCCTTGCAAGTTTATCTGGAAGAACTTAATGCAGCCATACTTGATGAAGTATCGACATTGGGAGAAACTATGTGGAGCTTGTATGAAGAACTTATCACCGTGCATAAGGAAATTATCCAGTTACCCAACATGCAACAAAAGTGTAGGGATAATGCTAAAGCTCTTAAGGCTGTCCATACAACCATCGTTGCCATACATGAATGGTCAATGCAATACAAAGGGGCACTGCCTGACTTGGCGAAGAAAACAAGGAAAAAAGTGGAGTTGGAGAAAGTGCAAGTGTGGATGATCATTCAGAGCAACAAACAACTCGCCTCATTCATCGCCAATATTCAGGCCTCATATACACGATTGTACAACAACACAAATTTCTTGGTGAAATCGCATCAATTAGCTCACTCACTGAAGCCAAATGCAAGAATCAAGTTAGGTAGGAGTTTGAAGAATACTTGAATTGGTTTAGACAGATCCCTACCCAGGAATATCTGGAAGTAAACATGCAGAACATGTAGAAGTACATTGGTGGTCCTTTCCAAATCAATAATATGATGCTCCTTCTAAAGAAGGAAATCTAGATTGGTTCCAAATTAGTGTACATGGATGCCATGGAGGCTAGAGTCCGCTTTCACCTTGATCCCATCACACAGTTTGGGGAGGTGATCGCACAATACAAAGATTGGCACTAGCATCTGACCGAGAATCTAAAAGTTGAAGAGGCTGAGCCGGAGTTTCACCAAAATCAAGCTTGACTTTTCTCTTATTAGGTTGTCTAGTTAGTGCCCAAGTTTGTCTCATATGGGTACGAGTATATTGGAATATTATTTTGTAGTTAATTTGTATGTGAAATTGAAAGTGTCAATTGTGGAATGTGAAGAGTCATGATGTAATGAAGTTGAGGAGTCATTTTGTAAAGAAGTTGAAGAGTCATGAGGGAAGTCCAAAAGTCACAAGGGGAATTCAATAGTCACCCCTTTTGTTATAAATATGTCTTCATAACTCATGTAAAGGTATTCTGGGAGCCAAGATCTTGGCTAGACTTTTAGATTAGAATCAAAAGCTTGGGACCTTTTGGGGACCTTTCTAAGATGTTTTAGGTTAATTTTTTTATTAAGATTGGGCTGCATCCATATTTACCCTTTCAATCCTCTCAATTACATCACTCAAAGGGTCTTCTTGATTTGAAGGAGTGGTTGAAGCTTCATGAGGGGGAGACAATGCTTTAGAAGGAGATTCCATAGATTGATCCAAGATAGGGATCCCCTCTTCAATATTTGTAATCTTAGTTTCAGATTCATGATAATTTTTTGCATGACTGAATCTATCTGAATGATCAAGATGTTGCTCAACAATATTGTCAGTTATAGAGTTAAGGCTTCTGTGATCATTATCAAGTGTTTGAGACATGTTTTCAGCGATAATCACATTGAAATTAAAGATTGAAGAAAAATAAACTATCTAGACAATATAAAATTCTTATTTACCTCATTATAGAGATGTTATGATTTTTTGGTGTCTAGATACCCCAAGAAGATGCACTTTTGAATCCTTACATCAATCTTGCTTCTTTGTTCCTTAGGAATTAAGACATAGTAGGTGGAACCAAAAATCCTGAGATGCGCCATACCACATTTCATAAGGCGTGTTACTTTTTAGAGCATGTGATGGACATATGTTTTTTACATATACTACACATAAAACCACATTAGCCCAAAACATCAATTTTACATCTTTGAAAAACATCATGGAGAGAACCATATTCAAAATAGTTTTGTTCATTTTTTCAGCTACACCATTTTGTTGAGGATTGTGTGGAACAATAACTTGATGTTGAATCCCATGTTGGAAAATATAGTTTTCAAATTCATTAGAATTGTATTATTTTCCATTATCAAAATAAAGGGAGCCAATATGTGATTATGCATAATTTTAAATCCATGCATGAAAATTTCCAAAAGTTTCAAAAACTTGTGATTTACTTTTCAACAAGTATACCCAACAAATGATGTTGTAATCATCAATAAAACTTATCACATATTTATGTCCATTTGTAGAAGGAACATACACAGGGCCACACAAATCATAATGAATTAGTGCAAGCTTTCTACATGCTCTGTAAGAAAAATCATGAAATGGTTGTGTTCAATGTTTTCCCAGGATATAATAATCACATTCATCAGTTTCCTTTGAATAGTTGGAAAACTGGAGACACCATTTCCTTTCAAAAAACAAATACTATCAAAATTTAGATGTCCAATTATTGCATGCCATAGAAGGATGGATGGAAATGTACCTTCTCTATATTGAAAACTACATGCAAAATTCTATGCATGAGCATATGTTTCTTGCACCTTCAGAAGTCTTTCCTCCTATTTTCTAGTAACGACAACTATGTTGTCTGATGCTTTTTGTATCTCAAATTTTCCACCAAACATATGAATGGAGTGTCCTTTATGGTGAATGTGAAAAAGTGACAACAAGTTTCTCCACAGTTCTGGAAGGTAGAGCACATAATGCAGAAGAAAGTTAGGAAGTATAGGCAGTTTAAGCCTATTGGTGCCAAGTCTGGATGGCTTGAGACATAACTTGCTGCAAAATACACTGCTCCATCTACATTATGACTAAGGTTTTCAAAGAAGTTATTATTATTATTATTATTATTTGTTTTTGAAATTTCAAATGGTAGGTTTCACTTGTATCAAGCATCCATGCATCTTTTGAAGAAGAAAATTAAGTATGAAACAAATCTTGGGTTACTCAAATATTGCAGTGGTAAACAATGTAATAAGAAGATTTAGGTGCTTTACCTTTCACTGGATTTCATGTTTTACCTTTGTCTTCTTTACGTTCTTGCTTGATTATTTCCCAAGGGATTCTGTGTGTGGATGCATCGTGTCCATTTTCTATCACAACAAATGTGGTGGAGATCAAACCTTTTTCCTTGATGGTGTTTACCCCCCGCCTCTGTGGTTCTTCCTTCCAAATCCTCTTCTAACTCCTCTTCTTTTAAGAGAATCTCATGATTGATTCTTCTCTTTCTAAGCAAGGCACACTTCTACTTTAGGGGACTGTGAAGCTCTCTTCCTCTTCCCAAAGTCCTTCTTTCGTCCTGCAAACTTCTCCATATGAGTGTCAAAATTAGTGTAGTTCAGTTGGGCACTAACTTGTAAAGATTTAAGATGGTGAGAGAATGTAGGAAAGAGGGCCTTGACAAAGGTTGTGAGAGGAATGTCCATTTTAAATCCAATGGCTTATACACCATGCATTATAGCTTAATTTATGAGGCTAGGGCCAAGGGCTCATCATTCTTGGACTCTAGTTTGAAGAGCTCAATCATCAACTGAACTACTTCCAATTCTAAGTGTAAGTCATATAAATATTTCAACTTCTTCAACACATCATAAGAATTTGTAATTGGAATAATATTATGACTCACTTATTCACTTACAAAAACAACAATTGGCGGCATAATCTTTGCTTTCCTTACTCTCCCAAAAGGCCAAGTATTTATCTGATGTGGGCTTGGCAGGTGCATTGTCATCTTCTCCTTCACATATACCTTTATATAAGTCATTAAAAATAAGGGTATGCCTAATATTTCTTGAGAATTATTTGTAGTTTTATTTTCTAGAGATTACTACTCTGATAATGGAGATGAGATAATGCATCTTCGACAATGTTTGAGCTGAGGCTAAAAAGTGGATAAGAAAAAATGCTCCAATAATATATTTTCCTTCATTTTTTTACAAAGAAAACTTTATTTCAATATAATTTAAAAATAGAACTACATCTTATTTGAAGAAGAACATCACTTTAATTTATTACCAAACCACCAAATCTCCCTATTAAGCTTATTGGTGCAGGCGTTGATGGGAATTCCCATGCAGTGAAAGCCAAAGGGGAATATAACACTTTTATCTCTCCAGCTAAAGCAAATTCCAACTTTGAAAAAAAGAATTCACATGACACAAATGAACAAGGAATTCCCATGCAGTGAAAGCCAAAGGGGAATATAACACTTTTATCTCTCTAGCTAAAGCAAATTCCAACTTTGAAAAAAAGAATTCACATGACACAAATGAACGAGTCCATTCATGTATGGGAAAAAATAGTTCATAAGAACTTTTCACCTCCAGTTTGGGTATTAGCACTAGCTTCAACATTAAAGAAATAGGGTTTAAAAGTTAGAAACAAGAATCGTCTTGATGGAATGATTTCAAACATCGACTTCAGTCATTAGAAACAACAAGGATCAACTTTAAACACCAGATTTAGTCATTAGAAATAAGGATCAACTTCATACATATCAAGAATCACCATTAATAGTGTATGTCTAAAGAACATAATCTTCAAGGAAAAATGTTGAAATGCACCAAATTCTAAGGGCGAATTCTGCAATTTAAGGTGATTTAAAGCACGTTTAATAATGCACAACTAGTTACAGAGTACACAACTCAAAAAATTCAAGCAAAGGATTTAACAATTGGTTGAGAAGAGGGAGATATTCATAAAATCACAAAGAAGCGAGAAGGCCAATTCTCATGATTCTACTTCAACAATTGGGGTCCCCATGTCTAGGGAAATATGACGGGGGACTCTTGCAATATTTTGTGGATACGTAATGTGGAGATTTCAATGGTAAAACTTTGTGCGAAAGGTTGTGGATGGGAGTGAGCTTAGAGGAGAGAAGAGAGGTATGCATTGCTAGTCCATCTGAAACACTATAGACTAGAGGTGTTACAAGCCTAACCTGCATAGAGATTCCAAACCTAAAAAGTTATAGAACTGATCTATATGGATTGTTGGGTCTGATTGAGAGTGTTCTACAGGGAGAGTCCTCTTAAAGAAAATTTAAATAGAGAGGGTTCACTGAAAGAGCTCACACAAAAGATTAAGGGAATGTCAAAGTGAGTAGAGAAAGTAGTTACAAAGACAATAAAAATACTTAAAGTTGGGGCTTGTGGCTCTAACATTATGTTAAGCCAACGAATGAATCCCGAAAGTTGATTTTCATTAATATAAACATGATTATATAACATGAGGAGGTGTGATATTTGGGATTCATCTTCCAAGATTGCTTCCTATTCTAACTCTTTAATTTTCCTTAATTTACATATTTACAATTTCCTCACCCAATCCACGAGGCTTAGGTGTCTAAAATTATTGGCAAAAAAACTCTAAGGAAGAGTCTGAAAATATAATTCATTATGATTTGAAATGTTAAAGGTGCATTCGTAAGTCCAAATGGAATAATAAAAAACTCATAATGGTGTTAATGTGTTCTAAAGGTTGTTTTGGGAATGTCTTCTTGCCTCGTTTTGATTTTGTCATATCCATAATGAAGATCCAACTTAGTAAATAAAAATTCTCCATGCAATTCATCAATGATATTAATAGAAAACTTATCTTTGGTTGTCATTTTGTTCAACTATTTGTAATCTAGACACATACGCCATGAACCATTATTTTTTATAACCATCATCACTAGTGAAGAGAAAGTGATCGGGCTAGGTTGAATGATGCCCACCTCTAACATTTCTTGAACCATACACTCAATATCACTCTTATGTGCATGTGTATATTTGTAAGGCCTAAGGTGGTACACTTTAGGTTGCAAATGAATGACATGATCATGATCTCAGATAGGTGAAAAACCCTTAGGAATCTCTCCAAATACCTTAGAAAGATTGTTGATAACTTTTTAAAGATCTACTGGAGTAGAGAATATAGATGTTTGAACATCTAGTGAACAAAATTGTGTAATTACAACTCAATGTCCATTTTTTAGCAATTTTGTCTTGTTATTAGAGCTTATCACTTTATTGGGTTTCCCTTGGATACCTCTAAGCTCATGAATTTCCTTTCCTTCTTAGAAAAATATTATGAAATTGTCTTAAAAATTAAGGGCCATTGTTCCAAATGGTTGTAACCATTTAACCCCTAATACAACATCAACATCACCCATTTGGATTGAAATCATGGGACTAAACAACAAATACTCTTTGATATTTAGTTGAATATTATGGCACTTCCTTAAAATTTTATGGCACCTCCACTTGTAATCATTACTTGGAATTTTGGTGCTATATATACAAATCAATTAAGAAGTTTTGTTAATTTGTAATTGATAAAGTTATGGGTATTGCATGAATCAATAAATATTGTTTCCTTTTTCTTTTTGATATATTCTTCTATCTTGAGGGTTTTTGGAGCACTAATGCTATCAATGCATGGAAAAATATTGTTCGCATAGTCTCTTCTAGCTCTAGATCTTGTGAAATTTCCACTTCTTTATCTTCACAATCTATGTAGAATACTTTATTCCCATTGCATTTATGCCCCTTACTATACTCATTGTCACAGTTGAGACGTAGACCCTCCTCTCTTCTTCCATCCATTTGCTGAGAGGTTAATCTTGTTGGTTTAGGAAAGGGGGCATGATTTTCTTTATAGCTATTAGTGATCAATTTTTTAGTTGCCATATTTTTACTTTCAACTTTCTCTTCTAGATTGAAAGCATTCTCTATAGATTTAGGATCAAAGAGGCACACCTCATCTTGGATGATTTCCTTTAAAATTCTCATAAATAAATCTAACCAGTTTTCTTTTAGAATATTCTTTACCTTGAGACTCAGCTTTTGGAATTGTTAAATGTGCTCTGTAATGGGACCTTTTTTCAAAGATTGAAGAATTGAATAAATGTATTGCTCTTAATATCCCCATAATGTGCTACCAATTCCTTTGTAAAAATGGACGAAGACATAACAAAATCCTTTTTCTTTTAACAAAGCCATTGATACCATACATGTTGGTCTTGTTCTAAAAACCTCAATGCAATATTTGCCTTTTGCAAAACTGCCACTTGGTGTAGATCCAAGTATTGCTCCATTTGAAATATCCATATTATAGGATCATTACCATAAAAATTCCTCATGTCAATCTTTGGAATGTTGTAGTTTCTTGGTGCTAACTTTAGGCCTTGATGATGTGGACCTTGGATTGCAAATTCAAGATTATGGTTTTGTGATTCAATACTTGTGCTCTCTAATTGTGATAAGACATTTCTCCTTGGTGATTGATTTTTAGCACAATGGTTATTCTTGTTTTCCTTATTTTCTTGGATCTCAATATGTCTTTTAGGAAGCCTCTCTAGGGGAATATTTTCCATGGCATTCATGGATTTTCGTATCTTCCTTATTTTATATTTCTTCCTTATTTTCAGTCATCTTCCTTTCTATTCCTTCCATGTTTTAATTCATATTTTTTTCTATTTTTATTTTAAGTTTTTCTTGAGAACATGATAAATCCACCTTTTTCAATATTCTACCATCCATTTATTAACTTTCTTCTCTAATTGAGATAACCTAAATTATATGTCTTCACTTTATTCATGAGTAAAGGATGAGCCTTCAATATATTTAATTGGTGTAGTAGTTTTCTTTTGAGGCATGTTGGAAAATAATAACAATACTCCCCATTGTCACACTTTCCAGTCCTATTTATTTTTTTGGGACTTCTAATCAATATTTAGGTCACTTGTAAATTATGTAGCTTTAATTCTTATTTCAGAGAATATTTGAATCGCTGAAGTTTTTCTTGATGTATCTTCAAGATTTTATTCCTTGATGATTAAAATTTTGGACTGTAATACTATGCTATTACCTTTCTATAATTCCATAGGTGTGACCAAAATTTGATGTGCCAAGTGAAAGTTATGGTAAATTTCCCAAAAGTTGGTTATTTTTGGCCTTTTCCCATGAAAAAACTTGTCTAGCATGCCACGAGTCCAATTATTCACATCTAATTTTGAAAATTTGTACCTAGGTACTCCAATATGTCTCTTGAAATCCTTGAAGATTTCATAGTCTAAAAAGTCCCAGAATACGATATATAGCAAAACTACCAAGCTCATCTATTTAAAATTTATTTAAGGATTGTTCACATACCTTAACATCCAAAGGGTATAACTATGAAATCATAGGGAACCAAATTTTGAAAGATGAACCATAAGTTATATGAGATTTCTCCTTAATATGGTCCAAGTTTCTGTTGGAAATAATAATGAGAGGGGGGGTGAATCAATATTATTAAGTCAATAAAACTTTTTCATTTCCATATTTAGATTCATATACACTACTTCAATAAAGGAAAACCGCGTGTATACGCAACTGTGTGTAATGCAAGAAGCATATATCCAGTAAACTTATAATTCAGATAGTTGCTTCTTAATGAGTGCATCAGAACATTATTAATAGTAAACAGGAGCAGTAAAGTAGAACAAATCAACATACATAAGCAATACACATGGACACCAAGATGTAAGGTGGAAACCCAATGTGGGTGAAAACCACCTGCTGCAATTCGTCTCTATCTTCTTTTAATTGGAAACTTCTTTTTACAATGTTTCTGTACTGGTGCAGCCTTATACCAGTACGCAGGCTGCTACCTGTAGAAGGCTACAACCTTATCTCATTCTCCAGCTTCTCTTGGAAGGGAGCTACAACCCCCTTAACTCTTGTAGGTGCTGAGCTACAGAAGGCTACAACCTTCTCTTTTCTTCCAGGGACCACGTTTCATAAATTTTCAGACTGGATCCATGAATAACATCAATCAAACATCAAGTATATCTGCATCAATCAATATCCTTTGTACAAACCAATACTAAATCAACCAATCACTTCTCACCCAGACACCAATTCTGAACCCAAAACACTGCAGCAATAAACATAAACAGCTAAAACAAATTTCATGAGATGTACGCTACTTCAATATGTAGAACCTGCGTGCATACGCTTCTGCATCAAGGCCAACCAGTGTATACGCTATTTTGAGTTAGTGAACCAGCGTGTATACGCGCCTCTGCTGTGCCGAACCTGCGTACAGATCTATAGAAGATAATTTACCCTTTTCACTTATTCAGACATTAGTTATACTCAGATTATCATATTTATAGATCAAGTCATGCGCCAAATATAATAGATCAAAATTACACAAATATACTTTTCTTCAGGCCTTAAGATCTTGATCCATTAATAGAACTTATCCTTCTCCATGCGCTTAGGTTCCTTATTGATTCAGATCTAATTATGCACCATAACCCAATGACCAGTATTCTAGATCTTGCTCTTCATCAGATATTCAATTCTTAAGTCAATGCCTTTGTCAAATGATCTCCTTCCCCTTTTATAGTCTTAGGCCTTTCTCAAACCATGGTCCAAAACCATAGAGATCCAATACTAGGGACCCAATACTTGGGTTCAATACTTTGGATGCAAAACCAAGGTCCAAAACCATAGGTCCAAATACCATGGACCCAAAAATAATCTTTCCCACATGTACGCGCTTTTCCGTGCATGAAAGTGCGTGTATACGCATACACGACTTTTGATCAACAATCCCGCGTGTATACGCGACCTGGTTAAGAGGAACCTGTGTATATGTATTTTTCTTCCATTCTGAGAGCTTGAACTATGATTTGCCATCTGAGTGAGTTGCCATCAAGGACAGCACCTGTGCCATAGTGCCAAAATTGTGTCATAATGCCAACAGTTTCATTATCTAAAATATCATAGAGAAAAAGGTTATTGTAAAAATGCCAAACTTACATGTTTCAAATTGATTTCAAGGGCATTCATGAACCCAAACTTCCTTACAACATATGTCAAAAACTGTAATGAGATATGATTTGAATTTTTAACCATATGTTAATTGAGATTTTACCTCAATGAGGCCCAAGTTTATAGTTTGAGACCTCATTAAAAAATTTATAGTGAAAATGTTGAACTAAACTATTTGAGACAGATTTCTAGAGCATTTAGGAACTCTAAATTCCTTGGAGCATATATCTGAAACTATAGCGAAAAAAGATCTTAAATTTAAACTAGATATTAACTATTATTTCTCCTCAATATTATACAAGTTTCACCATCTAAACCCTCACAGGAATAAAGTTAATAGTTAAAATGCCACGATGGCTTGTTTGAAGTAGAAAATCCCTAGGATCATCATCTTTGATAGGAAATGTTTTGGGTCTTGCGCCTTAAAAATGATAAGAAACCAATAAGTATAGTGCTCTTTGAGGGGGAAATGTTCGTTTACAATGAATACAATGTACATGACTCTCTCTCTCTCTCTCTCTAGATTACATAACAGTATAAAAATGAAAATACAATCCCTCAATATCTAGGGATTAATAAGGGTTTTAAGGTTTAACACGAGGTTTAAATAGGGATTAACAAAATATATCCCTCTAAACTATTGAAAATAAAAATCTCTCTTATTTTCTAATCAAGAATAAGTGTTTGTCACAATTTTGAAAAAGAACATTGAAGCTTTTGGATGAAAGGAATCCATCCATATTTTTGTACTCATCACATTTATATAAACGAATATCATAAGCCCATTCACCAACCTCAAAGAAGAATGAACCCCTAATTAAAAGACATTGTTAAAGAAGAATTACAAAATCTCTTGGATGTTGGATTTATCTATCCTATTTCCAATAGTGAGTAGGTATCACCTTTGGTTATTGTTCCCAAGAAAATGGAAAGTGGAGAATATGTGTGGATTACTAGAATGTAAACAAATCAACTAAGAAGGACCAGTTTCCCCTACCTTTCATTGACGAAGTGTTAGATGTTTTAGCAAGGAATAAATTCTTCTTGTTCTTGGATGTGCTTAGTGGTTACAATAAAATCCAAATTAGTTTGAAGGATCAAGATAAAACTGGTTTCACCTATCCTTAGGGGACATTTTCTTATAAAGTTCTTCCCTTTAGCTTATGCAATGTGCATGCCACATTTCAATGAGTTGTTCTTGGAATATTTTTAGATCTTATTAATTACATGGTAGATATTTATATGGACGATTTTACACCACATGGCGATACTTTTTAGGAAGATCTCACCAATCTTAGCAAGGTGTTGATGGTGCTAGACCCTCCAACATGCAAGGGATATCCCCAATGTGAAATCCCAATTAGACCTCACACCATTTTGTGTAGGATTCCCATCCAGTATAGAGGCCCAATTCCCAAATTCTTAAATATTTTCCTTGGCTTTATTTGTCAGCACAAGAGAGAGATGCATTGGTGTCTTCGAAAAGAAAGGAGGTGTGCCTGGTGAGTGTTCAATTACAAATGTGTCAAGTTTCTTCTACTGCTGAGAGGGGAGAAAAGTGAGCCTCTAAGTGAGAGGTAATAGTACCACCCAATAAGAGATACACGTGAACCATAAGGGTCTGTCCAACATCCAGTGGAATAGTCCACATCGAATGCGATGATCGTTACAACCAACAAATGAAGAAAGATCTGTCTAATATCCCACCGAATAGTCCACAAGGATAGGACAACAATAACAACCATTACAACACATTCTCAATAAGATAAGTACTAAAATAACTGAAATAGTTCGACTATCTTAGTACATGTGAAAGAAAACTTGAAATACAAGCATCCGTAGAATAATCTTACAAACATTCATAGTCCATGCATGAATAACATGCTATCCTTGAAAGCTTTTGTTCTTAAGTAAAATTTCTAGGACACATATTTACAATGTACACCACTAGCCCCAGTAGTGGGGCTTTGGAGCCACTCCTTACTCCTCAAAGAACTAGCTAATCTCTCTAATTCCTTGTGGGAGGAGCCAAGGTGAAAAGTCCTTTGCTCATACAATGAGGGAGTATATATAACCAAGGGTGACTCTTTGACTACGCTCATGACTGTTTGAATTCCTATGAATTTTCAACTTACATGAATCTTTATATTCCAGGTGTGTCCTTTGGACTTCCACTTTACAATACGTTTTGAATACTATATACATGATCCACAATAGTGATGTGGCATAAGACCACTAATGAAATGACATGACACTGCTGACATGGATTTATTGATGATGTGGAAATGGCAAGTCAATGTTGCTGCTAAATGCTAGATGTCTCCTTGAAGATGCTTTCTCTTCACCTCTCCATGGCTTGGTGATGCATAATCGTGAATGATGGTTAGTCTTGGATGGTGGTCTAAAACTTGTGTCCCTTTGCTTTCTCTTGATTGATAAACTTGTGAGTTCATCTACAAGAGAGTCTTTAGGCATGCTTCCTTCATTCTTCTCCTTCTCCAACATCTTTCCATGACATGATAGTGTACTTGTTCCTACAATTCGCTCATTATGAGACAACATCAATCCGAAAACCCCCTAGTCTAAGATGATGCATTCTGATCAACCAATTGAGCCCGGAACAAGTGACATGCTAGGAAGAGGGACTCGTTGATTACATAATGTGTAGTTATAGTAGTCAGGGGGAGGATCTTGAGCTCTGAGACTGCATAATGTGAAGCTCAAGGAGGCTTGAATGACAAGACTACACAGATTTTGGAGCTAGTAGGGTCAAGATGAGGAATGGACATTGGGAGAGCCAACTACATAGTTTTGGCTGTCAATGGAGCATGGGATTCTGCACATTGTGAATTTCAAGCACTTAGGGGATGAGCTTGAGGCTTTAATATGTGAAGTGCACAGTTCAGGCTAGGTTGGAGGACATCACTGCGTAATTCCGGGGGTCAATGTCGGGTCTTGGGGACATGAACTGTGCAGTGCAGCAGCCCTGGGAACAGGGACTGCACATTGCACAATATCAAGTAGTAAGGTCACAACTTAGAGGGCTAAGACTACACAGTGTGCAGTTCTGTTGGGGCCTGGTGAAGCTCAGTTGCTTAGTCTGGAAGTTTTTTTTTTGTTTTTTCTCTGAAAATGGCTAAGTGTGGGATGGGTGATGAACTGTGATGAATTTTGACTGTGATCACACACTTAACATACTTTTACAGCATGATAAAATAGATCATCCAAACATATTAAGAAAGTATTTCCCTTTGTGTGACTACCTTACGATAAGATACGTCAAGTGCGACACTTAAGATAGAATTTGGGACGACCGTGACGACACTTATGTGGCAGTGTTCATGAGTTTGTGTATGGGTGTGACAAATGCTTACATGGTTAGAACCACTCATATACACAAATACGGAACTTTGAAACCATCAGAATAGGCCTACAAACATCACACAACAACCAAACATGCGAAAAGACTGTAGTTAACCCAACATGCAAAAGGGACCAAAACACTACAAGAAAGTTCATGAAATAAGCTTCAATGTTCATGAAAACAATGTAAAAGACCAAGGAAGGCTCTGAAATTGAGTGTAAACTAAAAATTTTGGAGGGTGCTGCATCAACTACAACACTTGGTGACACACTGGTTGAACTCCAACTTCTCTATATTGGTTAACTTCTTCTGTACAGGGCCTCAGTTCTTCGAGGAGTATTAATTCATTGTGCATATTACTTTGGCCTTTCCACTTACCCCATGAATAGAAATGGTCCCCTCTATACCTTCTTGGTTGGACACAACATAATATTCAACAAAATCAAAATGTTTTGAGTTGGGAAGGGTAGTGTAGCGCGCGAGCTTAACATTTTCAGAGTATAATTTTTCATCTCTGGTGTTGCTCTGCTGCAAGTAGTCTTGAACAGTACCTTGGTGGAGTCACACAAGAAAACAAACATTTCTCTGCTTCCAACGATCCTGGACAGTACCCTGGTGGAGTTGCTTTCTTTACCTCTTTCCGCAGGAAGCCTTTCTCTTCTTTCACCTTTATTTATCTATTTAAAGAGAATTGTGCATTGGCACTTATTTATTTTGGGACGGAAGAGGGATCCCGACTTATTGAGAGCAAAAGAGGTTGTTCCTTTAGAAGCATATAGAGATATCTGATTTAGGTTTTCTTGTTTAGATTTATCCCTTCTCCATTTCTATTAGTTGGATAATATTAAAGACATCAAAACATAACAACTGAGTATAGGCATGACGATTATGGTCTAGACATGGGTTCATGGTTGGACCAAAACTCTCCTTCTGGACGGATCATATTTTCCATCAGAACTTCATCGGACAAAATATGTAACCAACATAAGGAATACGGACATAAGGCTAACCAAATGTTGAAGTGTCACAAGATTGTTTATAGTTCAGCCACACACATGTTTAGAAGCCACAACATGTTCATGTACAACACTTATTCAAAAAAGAAAAAACAAAGCAAAACTCAAACAACAAGCAAACAACAAAGGAAAAGACTATGTGCATAGTGTAGTGCACAACCCTAGATCTTCATTGAAAATATTGTTTCAAGTCTTTCCCATTGACGGGGAGAGAGTCAATCTTCTCGTCAAGTGATTGAAGACAATAAGTGTGTTGGCCAAGATTTTTGTGCACCATGAATGGCCCAATCCATAGGGACTAAAACTTAGTGTGTTTGCCTTTGTCTTCATGGGCTCTATCCCACTTTAAGACTAAGTCATCCATGCTGAAGCTATTTTTCCCCACAGAATTCTTATCAAACCACCTATTGATATGATTATGGTGAAGTGAACATTTTTATTTTGCTTTCAACCTTTCTTAATGTAGCTTATGAAGTGTATCCATCCTATGCTGAACTAATAAACATGGATTGCCTTTAGATTCTTGCGAGAGTTGGAGAGC
The DNA here is from genome assembly GCA_000404065.3 of Pinus taeda. NCBI lineage: Eukaryota > Viridiplantae > Streptophyta > Pinopsida > Pinales > Pinaceae > Pinus > Pinus taeda. Next base: position 30,986 of record APFE031673173.1, on the reverse strand, counting down.
AGGCAAGTAGATGGTTGGCGAGAGGATGGCCTATTTTCTATACACCAGGAAGTAAGGGGAGGTTTTCAGGGAAGGTTTCGGCGTGACTCGGTCAACCCATAAGGCATTTACCAAAGCAGAGTGCCATTTTCGCTGCTCAGAGAATATGGTCTTTTTGATAATGCAGATTAGGTTCTTATTCATGGATTCAACAAGATCATTACCCCGCGGATAATAATTAGCTTAATGTTTCAATATAATACCATTTTCCAATGCAAAATCATAGAGTATTAGTGATGAAAAGTATGTTGCATTGTCGAAAACAAGTGAAGTAGGAATGCAGAACCTAGAAATGATGTTCTGATGCAGAAAGATAATGACTTCTTGATCATTCAATTGTTTGATCAAAACTTCTTCCATCCACAACGTGAAGTAACCTGTGGCAGTTAGGATGTAGCACTGTTGCTTTGATGAATGCAGGGAAATTTCACCAATAATGTCCAAGCCCCACTACTGAAAAGGTTCTTCCACTGCAATGGGCTGTAGTGGGGAGGCTGACTTCTTGTTTCTACTGACATACCTTTGACAGACCAAACACTTGCAGGCGTAAGCATGAGCATCTATCAATAATCTAGATCAGTAAAATCTGACCCGCACAACCTTATGCAAGTCTATTGTGTTGCCTACAGAGTGTCCCTCAGCTGGTCTATCGTGGAGATCACACAATACCTTTTCTAAATGATGTGCTTCCAAACACTTGAGGAGTAATTCATTGTGGTGCTTTTATAACAAGACCCCATGCACCAATTGATAGGATAATGCTTTAAGTCTGAGTGACCTCTTCTTCCATGCAGAAAAGTGGGAGGGCACTGTGTTGTGCTCAAAGGTATTGACACACATCCGTGTACCAAGATTTTGTGCTAGTAGTGAGGGAGGCTCGCTTAATGTTGTACATCTCAATTTCTTGCTCCCATCCTAAAAGATATTCTTCTTCTTCCTTCATTTTTACTGCTTCTGCCATTAGTTGAAAAAGACCATGATCATTGATTATGTGAGCTGGCTTGATTTCTAGATCATATTCTTGCAACCCTGTCATCTGGTTTTCTCTCCTTTCACCTAGCTCTTGTTTAACAAGCAGTGATTTGAATGTTAGGTGTGGGACAAATATAACACAATGATTTTTAAATATATAGGGCTAAAAATGATTTACTGCCTTGTATAACGCATAAGGTTATTTGTCCATGGTGGGGTAGTTAAGCTCTGGTCCTTGCAAAATTTCTCTCGTGAAGGAGATAGGCCTCTCATTGTTCAGTTCATCCTTCTGAGTGAGTACAACGGGGAGCGAAGTGTCAGAAGTGAAAGTTTAGAGCAAGAAATATTTATTGAAGTCTAGGCTGTACAATGCGAGTGCTTCTGCTATAACCTATTTAATATGGGAAAATGCATCCTTTTCCCTTCTATCCCATTTATAAAATGCATCCTTCTTCACCAACTTATATATTGGCTAGATGATTTGAATGTAGTCGGAGATGAACTTGCAGAGGAAATTGATTTTCCCCAAGAAGGATTGCATGGCCTTCTTATTCACTAGGAAGGGAATCTGAGTGATTGTCCTGACCTTGTCTGGGTCTACCTTAATCCCACTTTTGGCAATAATGTGACGTGAGAGATTACATTGGGACACTATGGAAATAAATTTCTTGGGATTTAAGGATATCCCATACTTGCGACTTCGTCCAAAAAATCTTCTTTAAGTGGTGTATGTGGTCTAACCGTTGTTTGGAGAACACTGTTATATTGTTAAGATAGACTAGTATGCTTCACACAATGAGTCCATGGAAAGTGATGTCCATAACACGTTGGTATGTTGCACCAACGTTGATTATCCCACCTGGAATTCGTTTGAATGCGAACGTGCCCCACTTCACTTGGAACATGGTTTTAAGTCTGTCAGGCTCTACAACTAGAACTTGGCTGTATCCAGAATAACCATCTAAAAGAGAAAACATTTCAGACCCCAATATTTTTTGCAATATTTGTTCCATGGACGACACAAGGTAGTTTTCCTTATCTGAGTGTGATTGAAATTTTAGAAATCTACACACAAGAAGATTTTCCTAGGCTTCTTCCTCATTAGGACCAAATTTGACACCCACATTGAGTGCCACACTCTATTTAATCCGGGCATCCAATCGTTTTCTCAACTCTTTCTGGATAAGAGGCTCAAGCGTTGGATGCACTCTCCTTAACTTTTGTTGGAATGGCTTTGCCCCTTCCTTTATCAGTATCACATGCTGGATGATTCATGTGTCATATGATTTAAGCTCATCGTACGTCCACCCGAACACATCTCAGTACCGCTTGAATAAACGGATAAAGGCTTGCCGCTCTTATGGTGTACAACAAGTATCGAGATTGACATACTTTGGATGTTTTTCTGTTCCCAAGTTAATTTGCTGGTGTGACAGTGTGGAATTGTGTGTCTTAGCATTGAAAGGTCCCCCTGGAAGTGATTCTGTAGGTCATACAACTTCTCTAATGATACCACACCCTTAGGGATGAATTTTTGTTTGCTTGCACTAGATACATCCTGGAGTGCCTTTTCATGCTTGTCCTGATCGATCAGTGCATCTTTGAACACATCAACGTTCGACATAAAACACAATATCTGTTGGTTCATAAAAAACATGTAAATTAGTGATATTTTTAGGGATGGAAGGCTTATAAAGAATTTCAACAGAAAAAACATCCCTCAATGGTAACAACCTAGCAACATCATTTACTAATGCATCTGCAACTACGTTACGCATTCTTGGAACAAAAGTAATATTGAAAGCTTGGAAATGTGAAATCAAATTCCATATCTCTTGTTGATAACTTCTAAGATGAGGTGACACACAATGTATGGTATTGAATACTTGTCGCACCACAATTTCTGAGTCACCTACCACTTTTAGGATGGCAATGTTGAGGTAAATGGCTCCTTGTAAGCCCAAGATGTGTGCTTAATACTCTGCAGTGTTTTTTGTTCACTCAAATTCCAAGCGGCTAGAGATCAAATGCTTTCTCTGTAGTGGGTCTATTAAAATGCAACCATCTCCAGAGCCCTCCTCCGTTTTGGAACCATCAAAGTACAAAGTCCACAATCATATGTATAAGGACTAGGAACTACACTAGTATTGCTACAACTACTGCTAACTGTACAAAGGTCATTATCACCAGTTGGACAAGGAAGGAGATCCAACGATGTATCTGGTGGAACTGGGGATGGCTGTGCAAGAGAACACCCCAGTTTGGTTTCCAAGAAGAAATTTTCGAAAAGTAGTTCTGTGAAATCCATCAGTTCATTTTTTCCTTCTAAGGGAGTGACAATGTGTTTCATATATCTTTTTGAATCCACCCAGATCTGATTATTTCTACCCTTATACAGAATCCATAGATGTGACCAGTCCATGGCAAAGTACCCTTGTGGCTTTCTAGACCAGTCTTTGCTCAATAACACTCCGTATGCTTTCGGAATTTCCACAATCACTATGTTGATACATTGGTGAACCTGTCCATCAGATGATAAATGGATGATGACAACACTAAGTTCGCATGGACATGAGTTCTATCCAGCTGAATAATCTGCACATATGCTGTCCCAATTTGCATTGATTTTCTTGGCAACAAATCATGGCATTACGTTCATCGATGCACCAGAATCAACCAAGCAATTGTGTACATATGAAATTAAATATTTTGAAAGTTGACAGGAACGGTGGGCAGAGAGTATTCACGTCCATCGTTAATGCATTAAGTATAGATTTGAGAGAACAAAAATACTTACCATATCCCTTGTCTGAAGAGGTAGCATTACTTGTGGGGTTCTGCCCAAGTGCCCGTAAGAGGATGTCTCGTTGGCTCATGATATTTTTTAATTCAAACATTGAAATTTTAGCACGAAGATTCTTCATCTCATCAACTATGTTGTAGTCCACAATGGGAATAATGTTTGAAGTGTCTGGGGATGTAACTTGGTTTTTGGCTTCTAGAGTGATGGTTCTATCCTTACTCTGAGTGTCTTTTGTTGAGTTGGATGGTGGGTTGATTTTTCTTAACATATTTTATTTAAATTTATGCTTCGGCAACTCAACTATAGTGGTTGGCCCTTGGATTCTCAAGTTGTACCAGTTGGTCTGCTTTTGGGCTAGACCATCACTCGAAGGTTGCTTATTGGAAATACTCTTTTCACCTGTGAGTATACAATTAAACATGTTTACTGCATGCCCGACACTTGGAGTTTCATCACCTACAACAATTTCTTCCTTTTCTTTTATAGGCTTAGTCTGCTCTTCTACCATAACCACATCGACAAGATACGTAGCAAGCATGGTCATGGCTTAATTCCACTGTGGGCATGTTTTCTCTGAATGATGTTCTTGATGATACGAATAATATTGATATGTGCCCAATTTTTCAATATTCAACACAACATTGGAGCTCTATGCAAACTTTATTGATTGGTTGCTACTACTATCAGGAGTTGCAGTCCTTCTTAACAGGTTGAATATGGGAGGTTTGCTGCTCATGGTGGTCTCACTTGAACTCTGTTTGAGCTCTTCCATCTCATTAGATAGAGACTTGACAAGATGGGTAAAGATTTCAAGATCATATGGTCTTTCTCTTTGGCCCTGTTGATAGAGGATTGAGACCTCTTACCCATGTCTTTGGAGTCTTTTGTTAGTTTATCGTTTGAAATGACTCCGATTGAACACAAGTGCTTCTCAAAATCAATAGCCTGTTCATATTTTTTTTGTTATTTTTTGTTTTGGCAGTTCACTTCACAAACTGTGCAATGCTTGATGGCAAGGCATAAGTGTAGTAATATATTGTGATGGAGTCATGAGGTTTTGTGTTTTTCAAAAATTTTCAAGATTCGATTGAAAATATCACTGAAATATTTCACTTTTTCCTTTTGATCCATCTTAAGATTACCCGATTTTTCAATAAAGTGGTAGGGGTCTTATCATCAACAATTTTTTTAAGGAAGATCTTCTTAAACCCCCTCCAATTCTGGATGGAGTTCAGAGGAAGGTTGTGATACCATAAAACTTCTTTACCATCCAAGGTGCATGGAAAAAGTCTACATGCAACATCATAGTAATGTACCTCAAGTGTTTGTAGATGTAGGCAAAAGTTGTCCTGATAGTCTTCAGCCTTCATTGTTTTATCAGGGTCATACTTCATTAAGATATTCTCTGAATGCTTTGGAATATTGTTTAAAACACCCGCAAGTGCAAGTGGGCCTTGAGTCATCCAATCTAGATTTTCGTCCACCATGTCTTTTTCTTCGTTGTCCTCCTCTTCTTGGTCATACTACAATAGTTCTTTTCCCTCTTCCTCTTCTCCACCTGACCCATAGAAAGTTGTGTTCGAGAATAGAATGTCATCTCTGTCACCACCGTGAAAGATTGAATGATCTTCTTGTTTTTTTTACAAAGTCTTCTAATTCTTAAAGAGTGGCAAGAACCACTTCTTCAAGAGTAGAAACTATTGTCCCTATGGGGGTGGCCTTATTCTTGTTTGGAGAATATGGAAGACTAATTACTCCTGGGATCAATCCAAAAACTTTCTCAAATTGACAGGTTATAGGGTGGATGGCCCGAATATGATCATATGGGATTTCATGTTTGGGCTTGGGCTAAGAAGAGTCACCAACTTCAGAAGCATGAGTAGGGAAGGTGCAATGAATGTTGTTTTGTTGACCAGAAAATGGGATGATGGGTTCGGTGGATTTATCAACCATAAAATACTAGCTACCCTCCTTCTAGTGCCATAAATGTTCACGATGTTGGACCCGCCAACATTCAGGGGATTTCCCAGATGTGAAGTCCTAATTAAACCTCACACCATTTGGTGTAGTAGTCCCATCCAGTATAAAGGCTCGGTTGCTGAATTGTTAAAGATTTTTCTTGGCTCTAGCTGTCAGCATGAGAGAGGGATGTGCCTAGTGAGTGTTCAGTTGCAACTGTGTCAAGATTCTTCTACTGCAGAGAGGGGAGAAAAGTGAGCCTTTGAGTGAGAGGTAATAGTACCACCGAGGAAGAGACACATGTGAATCAGAAGGGTTTGTCTAACATCCAATGGAATAGTCCAAAGCGAATGCAGTATGAAGAAATATCTTTTTAATATACCACGGAATAGCCCACAAGGGTGGGACAACAATAACAACCATTATGGCACATTATCAATAAGATAAGCCCTAAAATAACCGAAATAGTTAAAATAGCTTAACACATGTGAAAGAAAACATGAAATACAAACATCCGCAGAAGTATTATAAACATTCATAGTCCATGCATGAAGAACATGCTAGCCTTGAAGGATTTTTTTATTAAGTAAACGTTCCAAGACACATGTTTGCAATATACATGACTAGTCACAATAGTGGGGCATTAGAGCCACTCCTTGCTCCTCAAAGAACTAGTCGATCTCTCTAATGCCTTGTGGGAGGAGCCAAGGTGAAAATTCCCTTTCTCATACACTGAGAAAGTATATATAATTGAGAGTGACTCTTTCACTACCCTCATGATTGTTTGACTTCCTATGACTTTTCAACTTACACCACTCTTTACATTTCATGTGTGCCTTTAGACTTCCACTTTACAATACATTTTGAATACAATATTCATGATGCACATGTTGACAGTGTTGGACCTGCCAACATTAAGAGGATCACCCCGCTATGAAGTCCCAACTAGACCTCACACCGTTTGGTGTGGGAATCCCATCCAGTATGATGGCCCAGTTGCCATTATCTTAAGGATTTGCCTCAACTCTTTGTCTTCGAGAAGTGAGGTTCGCTTGCCTGGTGAGCGTCAGTATACTTGTGTCAATGTTTCTTTCACTGTGAGGAGAATAAGGTGAAGGTGGGTCCCAGGTTGAAAGGAATCAGTCCCAACTCAGCTAGGAACACACAACACAAAGGACATACACAACATCCGACGGAGCAGTCCACTCGGATGCGGAAGTCACAACATAGAAGGTAAGATAACATGTACAACACTCATGGATCAGTCTAAATGAGTGTAACAGTTGTTACAACAAGGTTCATGTGAAAGGTCCGTCTGATGTCCGGCAGAGCAGTCGACACAGAAGGGATAGCATTAGCAGCATATACAACACATTTCCATTAATAGATTATGCATTACAAAAAATGAATCATTTCAGATGTAGAACACAGGTTAAAGAAACTTGCATTACAAGTGTTAAAGATTAGCCTTACAACAAATACAATACATGTGTGAAAACGTGTTGGCCTGTTGACAGGCTTTTGAATTAAGCGAAAATTCCATGACACATCGTTACACCATACATCACTAACCCCGTCAGCGGGGCGTTGGAGCCACTACTTACTCCTAAAAGAAAATATTACAGACTCTCTTGGCTATGTGGGAGGAGTTGAGGTGAAAATTCCCTTCATGTACAAATGAGGGGGGTATTTATACCCAAGGATGAAACTGACCCTTGTGGTTGCTCGACTACGTTCATGATCGTTTGACTTCCATGAATTTTCGACTTACATGACTCTATGTTCAACAAGTGGGTCTCTTGGACTTCCATGTTACATCACATTGATTTACAAAAATCCCATAGTGGAGATGTGGGCAACATGACTCATGACTTGGCTTGACATGACTTGACATGACAATGCTGGTACATTCGTGCTGCTGGAGTGCATGTCGAGCTATAGTGCTGTTGAGTGATGGATATCTTCATGGTGTATCATAGCTTCACCTCTACATGGTGAAGTGCGCGGAGTCTTCGATGGTCCTTGGTTCGCTTGATGAAGCTTTAGCATGTTATTCCTTGCTTTCATGTTAGAAGGTTTGACAGGCTCACTTGTTCGCGAAGGTTCATGTTCGTCACGTTCGTCCGCTTTGCATGCTTTGTTCGTTCATCCATTGGTGAACTTGTCCATCTGCATGTTCTCCCTTCGTTCATCCTGTTTGTCATCTTGACATGTTTGTTGGTGTACCTGTACCTAAATTCACTCATGATGAGACGGCAACAAATCCAAAGCCTCCTAGTCTACCATGACACATGATCATTCGAATGCAGGTGACCGAGAGAGGCTGTAGGGATGTGATGGAGGATGATGGCTCCGAGCAACTGCTAATGAAAACTTTGCAAGAGTCACTATGGGATGGAGACAGACAATCTGAGTCGATAATGACTCTATGCAAGGTCTGGTTCAGCTGGGAGGAAAAATTGCCCAAATTTTGGGAGGGACAGTCGGGGCTGCAGGAGGGAAAGGTAGGCATGCCCTGTGCATTTTCCAGAATGAATAGTCAATAGGGGCTGGATAATCAGATTTGCACAATTTTCTAGAGGAACGGGCCCGGCTGCATGAAGGGTCAACAGGCAGGGATTGTGCAGTTTTTTTGGGGAACTGCCCAGGAGACTCGCAGCCAGAACTGCACAATTCCCAGAGGGAACTTCTAGTTGGCTGCTGGGGTCACTGGCAACCAAAACTGTGCAATTCCTAGAGGGAACTGATAGTTGGTTGGTTAGTCACTGGCAGCAGAAACTGCACAATTCCTGGAGGGAACAGGAAGTCTGCTGCTATGATCTGCTGGCTGGGAAAAATGCACTAAGGCCGGGAGGCCGACCTGCTAATCATCTCTGCGCAATTTCTTAGCTGAGCTGACTGATGGAAAATGGAAGGCATGCTCATGATTACTGTGCAATTTCTGAGATGAACAGTCGGTCGATTGTCCGGATGACTGACTGGGAAAACTGCGCAATTTTCTAAAGGAGACGGGGATGGGCACTTGGTGTTTGTCTGACCTGTCTGTGCAATTTTCTCAGTCAGTTGAACGGGTGAGGTCAATGGCCTCTGCACAATTTTTGAGGGGATTCAATCCCGGGGATACTGCCGGGTCTGACTGTCCGGGTGGCCAACATGAGATTCGATTGAGTTGCTTGCGGGCATCGCAGCTTGAAAGGACTATCTTGGTGCTTCTACGTTGTTCTGGATGACAGTCGATCGAGTTGAAAGTAGGGTGATGGTCTAGCTGTCAATGAGGAGTCTGGTCATTAGAATTTCAACAAAAATGACTAAGTGTGTGAACAATCGAAAGATGCATAGGTGATCATAAAAACACGCACTCGCATGACTTGACGATGAAAAGACCTAACCATCCAGATACACTTGTTTAACATGACTGACTGATGGTGCAAGCGATAAACATGACACTAGTGGTTGATTGTTCATGATCGAGATGACACTTGCGTGACAATGAATGTGACTTCATGTGTGAGTGCGACAGATGCTTTCATAACGAACACAACAAACACATATGAAGTAAAGACTTTGAGCATAACCAAAACACGGTCGCAAGCATGAATTAGACATCAACATGCAGGGAATTGAATGCAATAAACAAGCAAGGCGAACGTAAAGACTCACACGAGCTCACGGAGTGAACCCAAGTGTGTGCAGTCATCAAGTGAAACTCTTTAAGGGAGGCTCGAAAATTGGTACAGGCAAAAATTTTGGAGGGTGGTTGTAACAACTACAACACTTGGAGACATACTGGTAGAAATCCAGTTTCTCTATTTCGGTTCATAGCTAGCACAAGGCCTTGGTCTTTTGGGGAGTATTGAATATTTGTGCAGGTTACTACAGTTTCCCCACTTACCTCATGGACATACATGGTTTACCCTTTGCCAAATAAGTCAAAAACAATTAAAAGTTCAGCTTATATCTCAGTGTTTTGAATTCGGGAAGGGTAGTTTAGTTCGTGAGTTGAAGATTTTCAGAGTATAAGTTTTCATCTCTGGTGTTTCTCCATTGCCAGTAGGCCTGGAGAGTACCTTGATGAAGTCACACAGGAACACACACATTGCTCCATGGCCAGTGAGCTTGGTCAGTACCCTGGTGGAGTTGCATGCTTCACCTCTCTGCGTAGGAAGCCTTGCTCTTCTTTTGCCTTTGTATTTTTTAAGAGAACTATGCATAGGCACTTACTTATTTTTTTGGGGTGGAAGAGGGATTCCGAGTTATTGAGAGCATAAGAGGTTGTTCCTTTAGAGAAGCATGTAAGATCTCTGACCTAGGTTTTCTCCTTTAGATTTTTCCGCTTCTCTATTTCTACTAGTTGGATTAGCTTAAACACATGGAGCAGAAGGTTAAGTACAAGCATGGGGCTTCCCAGTGTGGACACAGGTTCATGGTTGGACCAAAGCTTCCTTTACAAATGGTTCATATTTTCCCTTAGGACTTCATCAACCAAAGGCCGTAACCAAGAATAGAGAAAACATATTCAAGACTGGCCAAGTGCTGCAGTGTTACAAGTCTCTTCAAATTTTAGCCACATACTCTATTCAAAAGCCAGAATGTAGTAGTTGGTAGCACTTATTTCCAGAAACAAAAATAGTAATATATCAAGCAAACAAAATGAACGTGAAAAAAAATAGTAAGCAAAATCAAACAAAGCGAAAGCAAAGATAATAAGCAAAACAAACCAAATGAAACAACAAGCAGCAAGCAAACTATGTACATGGAACGGACACGAACTGAACTACTAAAAATAATGATTGAGATCTTGGCCATTGACAGGAAGGTTGTTAATCCTCCCATCAAATGATCGCAAACGATACGTGTGTGGTCCAAGCTTCTCATGGAATATGTACGGGCCTATCCACAGGGATTGGAATTTCATATGCTTGCCTTTGTCTTCATGGGGCTTATCCCATTTCAGAACTAAGTCACCCACATCGAAGCTAGATTTCCCTGCAGACTTCTTATCGAAACACCTCTTGATACAGTTTTGGTGGAGAGTGAATTTTTCTTTTGCTTTCATCCTCTCTTCCTGAAGCTAATGGAGAGCATCCATCCTACACTAAACTAGCTGGCAAGGCTCGCCTTGGGATTCCTAGGAAAGTTGAAGAGTAGGCAAGTAGATATTCGACGGGAGGATAACTTCTTTACTGTAAACCAGGAAGTATGGTGAGGTATTCAGAGAGGGCTTAGGTGTTACATGGTCAACCCATAGCACATTTGTCAGGGCAGTATGCTAGTTACGCTGCTGAGAGAAAACAATATTCTTGATTATACAGATGAGGTTCTTATTCGTAGACTTTGCTAGACCGTTTCCTTGCGGATAGTAATTCGATGAATGCTTTAACACAATACCATTTTGTAATGCAAAGTTATATAGTTTCAAATATGAAAAATAAGTTGCATTATAAAAAACAAGTGATACCTAAATGCCAAAGCGTGAGATGATATTTTGCCGGAGGAAGTTGATGACCTATTGGTCGTTCAATTGTTTGAGCGGAACTGCCTCTGTCCACCACGTAAAGTAGTCAATTGCTGTTAGGATATAATAGTGTTGCTTTGACAAATGAGGGAAAATTTTCCCAATAATGTCCAGATCCCACTGTTGGAATGGTTCAGCCACTGCAACAGGGTGTAGTGGGGCTGCTGATCTTCATGTTCTGTTGGCACATCATCGAGATACCATGCATTTGCGGGAATTGGCATGCACATCCTTGAATAATGTGGGCTAGTAAAAATCAGCTCACATAACCTTGCGTGCCATGGTATTTCCCACAAAGTGACCCTCGGTGAGTTTGTCATGCAGATCTTTAAGTACCTTCTCTGATTCCTGTGCCTCTAGGCACCTGAGAAAAACTCCATTACTGTGCTTCCTGTAAAGCACTCCATGCACTGACTGATATGCTAAGGCTTTCAGGTGCAATGCCCTCTTTTATTTGATAGAAAAGTGAGAGGGTACCCTGCCATGCTCAAGGTACTGGCGTACATCTGCATACCAATAGGTTCTGTTTTCCGTGGGGATTGCTCGCCTTATTTTGTACATTTCAATTTCCTGCTCCCAACTGACAAGCTCTTCTTCATTATTGGTAGTGTGTACTACTTCAGTTTCACTTCTGCAGAGCCCATGTCCTTTGATTGTGCGTACTGGATTGATTTCAAGGTCATGTTCTTGCAAACCTGTCATCTAGTTCGCACATCATTCTCCTGGCTCTTGTTGTACTAGCAATGTATGAACTGCTGGGTGGGGGATGAAGACTATGCAGTGGTTCTTAAGCAAATAGGGCCTGAAGTGTTTCAATGCCTTGTAAATTGCATAAGCCTATTTGTCAATGGCGGGGTAGTTAAGCTCTGGTCCTTACATGCTTGCACTCATGTAAGAGATGGGATGTTCATCATTAGCTTCATTTTTCTGAGTGAGCACTGCAGCTAGTGAGTTATTGGAAGCGAAGGTGTATAACAGGAAATCTTTTTTGAAATCTGGGCTGTAAAGCGTAGGCGCTTCGGCAATGGCTTGCTTAATATGGGCGCATGCATGCTTTTCTTTCTTGCCCCAAGTGTACACTACATCTTTCTTAATCATGTCCTGCATGGGCTTGACCATTTTGGCATAATCCGAGATGAATTTCTAGAGGAATTTTATCTTGCCCAAGAAGGACTGCATGGCTTTCTTGTTAACTGGGTGAGAAATCCACGTGATAGCTTGGAACCAGTACATATCCACCTTGATCCCACACTTGGCAATAATGTGTTTGAGGAGGTTCCCCCCTGACACGTCGAATACACTCTTCTTGGGATTCAGGGAAATCCCGTATCTTCAACATCGCTCGAAAATTTTCTTAAGATGGCGTATGAGGTCTTCTTGTCTTCTTGAGAACAAAGTCACATCATCGAGGTATACCACCACGCTCTACCCAATGATTCCATGAAAAGCGATGCCCATAGCACGCTGAAATGTTGTGCCTGCGTTTACAAGCCCAAATGGCATTCGTCTATACATGAACGTACCCCACTTGGTATGGAAAGTAGCTTTGAGTCTGTCAGGTTCTGCTACCAGAACTTGATTGTATCCTGAAAAACTGTCAAGGAGAGAGAACATCTTTGCCCCAGATATTGTTTGCAAAATATGGTCCATAGATGGCATGGGGTAGTTGTCTTTGTCCGAGGTGCGGTTAATGTTCCAAAAATCGACACACAAGCGGATTTCCCCATACTTCTTTCATACAGGCACAAGGTTGGAGACCCAAGTGGAATGTCGAACTTTATATATGATCCGTGCATCCAACAATTTAGTAAGCTCTTTTTGTATGAGGGGTTCAAGCGACAGATGTACTTTTGTAGAATTGAGACTTCTGTGATTTGTCATAGTTATAAGGAGAGCTTCAGCGTAAATCACATAAGAAAGATTTCTGCCAACGCGTTTCGAACCAACCAATGTGGTTCATCGTCAGGACAAGTTGAAAATACAGATCTAGCTCAGCGATTTAAATAGTCCAAGCCGAGACTCCAACGGCTAAAACACTCTAACGGCTACAAAACCCTAGTCAAACGTCCTCTAATTAATTTAAAATTAAAATATTTTTATATTAAGATGTACTTTTCTCAGCTTTTGTTGATATGGCTTGACCCCTTCCATGATTGGGATGATATGTTGGATGATCCATGTGTCATAATTTTTCAGGTCGTCATACGTCCACATGAACACATCTCGGTATTGTTTGAACAAGAGGATGAAGGCTTGCCATTATTGCTGTGTACAACATGTACCAAATTAAAAAACTTCGGATCCTTTTCTGTTCCTAGGCTTATCAGTTCGTGCCTCATGGTGGAACTATGAGTCTTGCTGTTCCTTGCCCCTTGGAACCACTCTTGCAAGTCATATAGATTTTTTAGTGATACCACACCTTTTGTGATAATGTGGCCTTTCATGCCATCAGCTCCTACTTGCAGAGAGCGCTCGTGCTCATCATCGTCTATTGCTGCATCTTTGAAAACGTCAGTGTTGGCCATAAAATGTAGTGTCCGTTGATCATCATTAAACACGTGTAAGTTAGTTATGTTGTCTAGGATAGATGGTTTATACAAAATTTGAATAGTAAATATATCCCTAATCAGTGACATTCTTGAGGCTGCATTTGCTAGTGCATTGGCAGCCGCATTACACGTACGTGGCACAATAATGATATTAAATTCTTGGAAGTTTGAGATTAGTCACCATATCTCTTCTTGGTAGTTTTTTAGATGTGGTGATAAATAGTGAATGGTGTCATGTGCTTGCCATACCACTATCTCTGAATCACCTACCACTTTAAGCATGATTACTTTGAGGCTGATGGCCTTTTGCAAGCCCAACATGAGTGTTTCATATTCTGCTACATTGTTCGTGCACTCAAACTCCAAATCGGCTTGACACTAGATGCTTCCTGTTGCAAGGGTCAATGAGAACACACTCGGCTCTTGAGTCGTCCTGTGTCTTTGATCCATCGAAGTACAAAGTCCACAACTCATTTATACGTGGACCGCTAGCTGTGCTAGTACTACTACTACTACTGTCAATGCTACTACTGCTAATATTGGTACAATGTGCTGTACAAGTTTCATTACCATCAATTGGGAAAGGAAGGAGTCCCAACTATTTGTCTAGTGGGGTTGGAGCTAGTTGTGTAGGATAACAACCCAACATTGTCTCAAGGAGGCAGTTGCGAAACATGAGTTCTGCGAGAGCCAACGGTTCATTCTCACCATTGGTGGGAATGACATATGCCTCATGTACCACTTGGATTCTACCCATATTTGGTTGCATTTGCCCTTGTACGGAAGCCACATGTGAGACTATTCTATAACGAAATATCCATCTAGCTTGCTAGACCAGTCTCTGTTGAGTAATAGACCATATTCTTCTGGTGTGTCCACAACAACTATGTTGATGCATTGGTGGAATCAACCGTCATGGGATAGTCAGATGTTCATGTCTCGTAGTTCACCAATGGCTGGTACCGATGTTCGATCAAGTTGGATGGTTCGCGTGGATGTCTCGCTCCATTGTGCATTGATCTTCTCAGCAATGGAGAGTGGCATGACATTGGCTACCGTGCCAGAATCAACCAAGCAGTTGTGAACATTGTAGTTAAAAACTTGAAATGAAAGTAGTAATTGAGGGAAACCTGAGTTTTCTTCTTCCATCTTGAGCGTATTGAGCACTGTGGAAAGTGATCTGGGAGGTGTGCTTGCTCCCTGGCTAGTAGAGGCTGCACTGTCTGCTTCTTTCAGTCCCAAAGTGTGCAACAGGATATCTCACTCACTCTGGATCTTAGACAACTCAAACAAACTGATGTTCGCTTGAGTTTTCTTAATGTCATCAACAATGTTGTAGTCCAAAGGTGGTTGACTCACAGAGGTGTCCGGGGTGGAATGATTGTTTGTGTTGTCCGGTGGAGTGTTTCACAACTTGCTTCTCATGGATGTACTCTTATCCGCTACTATCTTATCAGACTTGCTTTGTGTTTTCTACTTCGGGGCGGTCGATGGATCGGCCTTCCTTACCAGTATTCTGATCTTTTCTTGCATCTCCCCAAGTGTAGGGGGAGCCCCTTTGCTTCTAAGGTTGTGATGGCCAGTTTTCTTCTAGAGCTACTTCTTTGTGTCCGTTTGTGAGCACTGATACACGTTCACCTCATGCTTAGATCTTGATGGCTCATCAGGCGCAACCTCTTGATCATTGTCAGTGTCTTTCGGCTGCTCCTGCATATTGCTTTGCGCATTGAGTGTATGACTGTAGAAAGCATTTGTGACTCGCTCCCAGTCCGGACAAGAGTTCTCGGGATGATGTTCTTTTTGGAAAGAACATAACTTAGGATTCACACACAATTCAAGCTGGGACACAAGCTTCTGCGCAGTTTTTGAAATGAACTGGTCACTGCTTTCCTGTCTCTACTTAGGCGGGTGACTGCTTGCAAAAGTGTCTATTTTATGTTGTTTGAGTTCAGACACTTTAATGGTCAAGATCTTGACAAGGTGAGTGGAGGTCTCAATATCGGTTGCTTCCTTATCTATACCCTTGCTCGCTGTTGCTTGGGACTTCCTTCTTGCATCCTTGGAGTCCTTTATTGATTCGTCATCCTTGATGATTGCAACTGCACGCAGATCTTTCTCAACAATGATAACCTCTTCACAGTTTTCCAATAATGTCGGTCTCGCAGCTCGCTTGACGAACTGTGCAATGCTCGTCAACAGTGCAGATGTGTAGTAATTAGTGGTGATGGAGTCATGAGGCTTAGTGTCTGCTGGGAACTTGTTCAATATACATGTAAACATTTGATTGAAATATTTCACTTTCTCTTTTCCCTCCATCGTGAGGCTTCCCAACTCTTTGAGTAGCATGGCTGGGGTCTTGTCATCAGCGAACTTCTCAAGGAACATGCATTTGAATACGACCCAGTGGTGTATAGAGTTCAGTGGAAGGCTATGATACTAAGCAACTGCGCACCCAACCAAGGTACATGGGAAAAATCTACATGTGACATCATCATAACGCACCGCGAGGGTCTGCAGCTTTAGGTAGAAGTTGTCTAGGTGGTCTTCGGCCTTTACCGTGCTGTCAGGATCGAACTTGATGTTCATTCTCTTCGCTCGCTTCAACATCTTATGCAAGATGGCCAGGAGAGCCAATGGTCCTTGAGTCATCCATTCAAAATTTGGGTCAGCCATCTATTCGTCTTCTTCATACTCTTCCTCTCCTTCAAAGTTTGATGTTTCCAACTCTGAGTCTGTTGGTTCGCCTTTGCCTTCACCTCCTCCCCTGCCTTCCCCTCTGCCTCCTACGCCATATTTTGATCCTGAGATCACAAGAGTGCCTTGTACACTTTACCGGAGGATGGGAGATTTCTTTTCGTCTTTGATAGCTTCTCTTAGACCTTCAAGTGTGACAAGGGTTTCTTCTTCCACTTATGATAGAACAACACTCATGGGAGTGGCCTTTGGCTTCCTCACTACACGTGGAAGATGCTGTCTGTCTGGGATCAATTCGACTGATTTTGTGAACTGGAAAGTCATGGGATGGATGGAGCGAAGGTGCTGATCTAAAGTCTTGTGCTCAACACTGGGAGGTGAGGAGTAACCAACCACTGAGTTGTGTGTAGGTGAGAGAGAGTGCGAGTTACTGCCTTGACCAGATGTTTTTTGAATGAGTGTGAGGGGAATTTTAGCGATGTACAATTGGCTTCCCTCCTTCTAGCACCAGAAATGTTGACGATGCTGGACCCGCCAACATTCAGGGAATCACCCCGGTGTCAAGTCCCAAATAGAACTCACACCGTTTGGTGTGGGAGTCCCATCCGATATGATGGCCCGGTTGCCATTATCTTAAGGATTTTACTCAACTCTTGCTTTTCAGCACAGGAGAGTGGTTCGCTTTGTCTTCGAGGAGTGAGGTTCGCATGCCTGGGGAGTGTAAGTGTACTTATGTCAATGGTTCTTTCACTATGAGGAGAATAAGGTGGAGGTGAGTTCCAGTTTGAAAGGGATCAGTCCCAACTCGGCTAGGAACACACAACACAAAGGACATACACAGCTTCCGGCGGAGCAGTCCACTCAGATGCGTCAGTCACAACATACAAGTAAGATAACAAGTACAACACTCACAGATTAGTCCAAACGAGTGCAACGGTTGTTACAACAAGGATCATGTGAAAGGTCTGCTTGATGTTTGACAGAGCAGTCGACTTGGACGAGACAACATTAGTAGCATATACAACACATTTCCATTAATATATTATGCATTACAAGAAATGAATCAGTTCAGATGTATAACACGGGTTAAAGAAACATGCACTACAAGTGTTAAAGATCAGTCCTACAATAAATACAATACATGTGTGAAAACGTGTTGGCCTGTTGATATGCTTCTGAATTAAGCGAAAGTTCCAAGACACATCGTTACACCATACGTCACTAACCCCATCAGTGGGGTGTTGGAGCCACTACTTACTCGTCAAAGAAATGATTACAGACTCTCTTGGCTATGTGGGAGGAGATGAAGTGAAAAGTCCCTTCCTGTACAAATGAGGGGGGTATTTATAGCCAAGGGTGAAGCTGACCCTTGTGGTTGTTCGACTACCCTCATGATCATTCAACTTCCATGAATTTTCGACTTTACATGACTCTATGTTCAACAAGTGGGTCTCTTGGACTTCCATGCTACATCACATTGATTGACAACAAGCCCATAGTGGAGATGTGGGTAGCATGACTCATGACTTGGCTCGACATGACTTGACATGACAATGTTGGTACATTTGTGTTGTTGCTAGAGTGCATGTCGAGCTATAGTGCTGCTGAGTGATGGATGTCTTCATGGTGTATCATAGCTTCACCTCCACATGGCGAAGTGCACAGAGTCTTCAATGGTCCTTAGTTCTCTTGATGAAGCTTTATCATGTTGTTCCTTGATTTCATGCTGGAAGGCTTGACACGCTCACTTGTTTGCGAAGGTGCATGTTCGTTGCGTTCGTCCGCTTCGCATGCTTCATTCATTCGTCCATTGGTGAACCTATCCATCTGCATGTGTTCACTTCATTCATCTCGTTCATTGTCTTTATATGTTTGTTGGTGTACCTGTACCTGAAGTCACTCATGACGAGACGGCATAAAATCCAAAACCTCCTAGTCTACCATGACACATGATCATTCAATTACAGGTGATTAGGAGAGGCAGTAGGGATGTGATGCAGGATGATGGCTCCAGGCAACTGCTGATGAAAATTGCGCAGGAGTCACTGTGAGATGGAGACAGACAATATGAGTCGACAATGACTATCTGTAAGTCCTGGTTTGGCTGGGAGGAAAAATTGCGCAAATTTTGGGAGGGACAATTCGGGTTGCAGGAGGGCAAGGTAGGCATGCTCTGCACATTTTCTAGAACGAATAGTCAGCAGGGGTTGGACAACCAGATTTGCACAATTTTCCAGTGGAACAGGCCAGTCTCCATGAAGGGTCAACAGGCAAGGATTGTGTAGTTTTTCTGGGCAACTACCCAAGAGACTAGTAGCCAAAACTATACAATTCCCGAGGGAACTACTAGTTGGCTGCTAGGGTCACTGGCAGCCAAAAATGTGCAATTCCCAAAGGGAACTAAAAGTTGGCTGCTCAGCCACTGGCATCAGAAACTACATAATTCCTGGAGGGAACATGTAGTCTGTTGCTAGGAGCTACTCGCTGGGAAAACTGCACTGAGGCTGGGAGGCCGGCCTGCTGATCATCTCTGCGCAATTTATGAGCTGAGATGATTGATGGACAACGGAAGGTCTACTCATGAGTACTGCACAATTTCTGAGATGAACAGTCGGTCAGCTGTCCGGATGACTGACTGGGAAAATTACATAATTTTCTGAAGGAGACGAGGACAGGCACTTGGTGTCTGTCCGACCTATCTATGCAATTTTCTCAGTCAGTTGAATGAGTGAGGTCAATGGCCTCTACGCAAATTTTTGAGGGGAGTTAGTCTCGAGGTGACTGTCGGGTCTGACTATCCGGGTGGCCAACATGAGAGTTGATTGAGTTGCTTGTGGGCAACGCAACTTGAAAGAACTAGCTTGGTGCTTCTACGTTGTTCTGGTTGACAGGCGATAGAGTTGAAAGTAGGGTGATGGTCCGGCTGTCAGTGAGGAGTCTGGTCATCAAAATTTCATAAAAAATGACTAAGTGTGTGAACAGTCGAAAGATGCATAGGTGATCATACGAACACGCACTCGCATGACTTGACGACGAAACTATCAAACCATCCAGATACACATGTTCAACATGATTGACTGATGGTAGAAGCGACAAGCGTGACACTTGTGGTTGATCATTCATGATTGAGATGACGCTTGTAGGATAATGAATGTGATTCCGTTTGTGAGTGCGACAGATGCTTTCAT
The DNA here is from genome assembly GCA_000404065.3 of Pinus taeda. NCBI lineage: Eukaryota > Viridiplantae > Streptophyta > Pinopsida > Pinales > Pinaceae > Pinus > Pinus taeda. The sequence goes on along the minus strand of APFE031673173.1, from coordinate 11,267 downwards.
GGCGAATACAACAAACACATACAAAGCAAAGACTTTGATCATAACCAGAACACGGTCGCAAGCATGACTTATACATCATCATGTAGGGACTTGAATGCAATAAACAAGCAAGGCGAATGTAAAGACTCATGCAAGCTCACAGAGTGAACCCAAGTGTGGGAAGTCATCAAGTGAAACTCTTCAAGGGAGGCTCCGAAATTGGTGCAGGCCAAAATTTTGGAGGGTGATTGTAGCCGCTACAACACCACAATAGTGATGTGGCATATGACCACTCATGACATCACATGACAATGTTGACATGGAATTATTGATGATATGGCAATTTCAAGTCACTGTTGTTGCTAAGTGTTGGATGTCTTATTGAAGATGCTTTCTCTTCACCTCCGCATGGCTTGGTGATGTGAAATCTTGAATGATCTTTAGTCTTGGATGGTGGTTGCAAACTTGTGTCCCTTTTCTTTCTCTTGATTGATCAACTTGTGAATTCATCTATAAGAGAGTCTATAAACATACTTCCCTCCTTCTTCTCCTTTGTCGTCATATTACCATGACATGACAATGTACCTCTTCTGGCAATTCACTCATGTTAAGACGACATCAATCCAAAAACCCCCTAGTCTAAGATGATGCATTCTGATCCACCAAATGATCCCGAAACAAGTGACAAGCTGGGAAGAGGGACTTAGTGACTACAGAGTGCATATTTCCAGTAGTCAGGTGGAATATCTTGAGCTCTAAGACAAGCTCAGGGAGGCCTAAAGGACAAGACTGTGCATATTCTGGAGCTAGTGGGGTCAGGCTAAGGGAATGGACACTGGGAGAGCCAAATACACAATTTTGGGTGTCAAGGGAGGATGGGATTCTATGCATTGCACATTTAAAGCACTTAGGGGATGATCTTGAAGCTTGAAGATTCGAAGTGCACAGTTCAAGATAGGATGGAGGACATAATTATGCAATTCTAGGGGTCAAGGTCAGGTCTTGGGCATAGGAACTGCACAGTGGATCATCCATAGGAGAAAGGGACTATAGATTATGTAGCATCAAGCAACAAGGTCACAACTTAGTGTGAAATTTAGTTGGGACCTGGTGAAGCTATGTTTTTCGGTCGGAAAGTTTTTTTGAAAATTACTAAGTGTGGGATGGATGATGAACTATGATGAACCATGATTGTGATCACACATTTAACATGTTTTGACGACACAAAAACATAGATTATATGAACATGTGAACAAAGAATTTCCCTCAATGTGACTTCCTTATGACAAGATACGATAAGTGCAACACTTAAGATAGACTTTGGGACGACTGTGACAACACTTGTGCGATAGTGTTCAGGACTTGGTGTATGGGTGCGACAAATTCGTACATGGCTAGATAAATTCATATACACATAGACATACCTTTGAAACCATTAGAATAGGCTTGCAAACTTCGCAAGACAACAAAGCATGCCAAAATATGGCAGTTAACCAGACTTTCAAAAGGGACCAAAGAACTTCAAGAAAATTCATGAAATAAGCTTCAATGTTCGCTACAACAATGTAAAAGACCATGGAAGGCTCCGAAAATGAGTGTAAGCCAAAATTTTGGAGGGCGTTGCAGTTGCTACATCAAAAGGCTTTATGAAGTTGCGGAGTAATGAATCTCTCACTTAACCATGAGAAGTTCCAATTTCTTATGAGTGAAGGTGTTGCCTTAAGGCATTACCTATCCTCAAAATGAATCAAGGCAGATCCAATCAAGGTGAACATCATTAAAAACTTTCCTATTTATCAAAAGAAAAAAGATGTCAGAAGTTTCCTTGAATATGTTGGATACTATATGAGGTTCATGGAAGATTTTAGCAAGATTGTCTCTCCTCTATTTTCCTTGTTGGTCAAGGATTCAAAATTTTGTTGTTCATCTAAGTGTTGATATGATTTTGACTGCGTTAAGGAAAAAAATATTTCAGCACGTATCTTACAAGGTCATAATTGGACCATACATTTTGACATTCATACTAATACTTTAGAAAGGAAAATAAGGAAATTTCTTGGTCAACAACAAGATAAGAAGCCTTACACAATTTATTTTACTAGTAATAATTTGTCAAATGCATAATTAAACTACACTATATCTAAAAAGGTATTTCTTGTTTTCGTTCATGATATCAATAAATTTAAGTATTATATCAATGACTATTAGGTTTTCTACACACTGATCATGCTACTATCAATATTTGATGAATAAGCATAATGTTAGTACTAGGATTATTACATGATTATTTTTATTGCAACAATTCGACTTAACGATAATCAACAAACCTATGAAAGAAAATGTTGTATTGAAATTCTTGTCAATACTAAGTATTTTTGTAGATGAAATCATCGTTGATGATCATCTTCTAGATGAAAATCTCTTTTATATATTAACCTATATTATTTGGCTTGTTTACATAGCCAACTTCCTTACTACTAGGAATCTTCCTTCACATCTACCCTATAAGACGAAGTGAAAAATCATCAAGAAAAGAGCCTCCTACACATGGAATGTAAGTTGCTTGTTGAATTTAGGATTTGATCAGATACTAAGAAGAGATGTAAGGGAGGATGAAGTACATGATATTTTAGAAGGATACCATAATGGGCCATTGTTGGGGGCTTCGTTTTGATATTTTGTGGAGAAGGAAGCCGATGACAAGTGGCGAAGATGACCGTTGGAGTTACAGAGTTGACAACCAAGGAAAGATTAGAAACTGAAGAATGACTAGAATTCATGGAGAGGTGGTGGGAAGAAGTAGGGACAACCGAGCAAGGAAAGAACATAGACATCCGATAATGAAGGCATTCAACATAAAAGAAAGAAAAACTAACAGCCCATGTAGATGACAGGGGATAAAAAGTAGAAAAAAGAGCGAAGGGAGGTTGTCACTAGTCCGTAGAGCGAGTTTGTGATAGTTCGAGCCTTCGTGGGTTTCGAAGTAATGTGAATGACTCCATGGTCTTGTTTGTATCAGTTTATGTTGGTTGTGTTATTCCTCCTGTTAATGATCAGGCCTTGAGCCTTATGTACTTCTTTATGTTATGTTAATGGAGAAAACTATTCAGAACCACTTTGTGTCTTTAAGCATTGTGTTAACTCTTTAATTTTTTTAATGAATGCATCTAGTTAGATAGTTCCCTGATATAGCATGAGTAGATCGTTGTGATCTGTTTAGTTGTATGCTAGACTACTACCTTTTGGTCTCTTCTGTTTTATTTAACTCCCCTGGTACCTAATTCCACCCTCATCTAACTTCAGTTGCGACACACTTCAGGTGAGACTCCTTACCCTCTTTGGGTAAGGTGAAAATTCTGGCGTTGCTCTAGACTACAGTGGAGCCTTGTTGGCCCCCCTTGTGCCCAAACCCAGGGTCTCAACCTTGCTATCATTTTCATGCCAACAAATGGTTCAATTGTCGGGACCTGAAATTCAAAAGGAGGGTTCAGAATATGGTATCAAGGATTTTTAAGAAGGAAATACGAAACTGGTGGGATGAGCAAGTGGATTGGTTTGTCTCTCAGCAAGCTCTACTTCGCCATCGAGCTATTCTGAAACTGAACATATGAAATCCTATACTCGGAGGTTGCAAGTGGTTAGTACACTATTTTCTGGTGTAAGTTCCCAAAAGAATTGTACAACTAGTTGCAGAGATTGTAGGTGAAGGGTAGGTCGGGAGGAAAGACATTGTCTCGTTGCGACCAGACTCCAACGATCTCATGGTGCTCTATTGTCTTAACATGGATCTGACGAGAGTAGTAGAACTATGGGTACCAACTACACTAGAAGGGCACATCAAAAATTTCACAACATAAAGCCACCAATCCTTTCAAAAGCTGACATTGTGTTCCGAGCGGGGTTGAGGGGGAAGTTGTTGAAAGAACCCTTTGGATTAAAGTCTTAATGGTGGAAGAAGGCCTACTTATATTCCAAGGTCCAAGCATGGTAGCGTAAACTCCCAATACTAGGGAGAGGATCTAAGGGGAGGAACGCTACCTAGCAGGGTATCATGAGGTCATTAGAAGGATGGATGCATAGGATTCACGAAGGGCCAGGGAAGTGAGAGCACAGATAGCAGAGAAATGATAAGAAAGAGCCATGCAAGTGATTAGAAGGCAACATAAGGAACTACACCAAGCAAGAGTGGTGTTGAGGTGTCTGGAAGAGGAAGGAAGGATGGAGGAGAAATCAACAAAAGGGATAAAGACGACTAGAATGGATGGAATCTCAGAAGGTGATAGGAGCCATTCCTCACTGATTGTGAGGGAGGGATTGAATGGGATTGGTTGTATTGGCTCAAAGGAAGACTTAGAGAATGAGATGTACTTTGTTATGTGGATAATGTTTATGAAAGATGATGCATCCAGAAGAATCAAGGATCCAACCTCCTGAGGATCAGGTAACGTCTCCCCCAACCTTCCCCTGGTACTCTACAATAACCATGACAAATTTATTTCTATGTTACTCAAGATGATAAGAGTGCATAGTGTGCATGTTAACTATAGGGTTGGTACTATTAGTGGTGGAAATATTAGTAATAGTAGTTTGGGGTTACAAGGATCTCAATAGCCGCTATCACAAGGTTTTGTGATTTTAGCACAAAAACAATCTTTAATGGCGGGGTCATTTACAAGATATCTGAAATTCTCTGGTAGAGGAAATGAAGATGTAGAGCAACACTGGTACTTATGTGAGGCTATCTAGAGGGATCACAAGACACCTCATAATGTGAAGCTGATAGAATTCTAGACCACTCTCAAGGAAAGGGCCCTAAGGTGGTTCATAAAATGGTCGGAGTTACATCAAAACCCGACGGTGGAGGAGAATAAAAGAGACTTTGTACAAGAATTCAAACTTCCACACACGGATCAGCAAGGGTTGTCGGAGCTATGGGAAATAAAGTAGTCGGAGGGATAAATCACTCAGGAACTAATGTAAAGGTTTAAAGATGCAATTGGTAAGCTCAATTATACCATATATCCAAATCACCAGAGGGATTGGTTCATCAAGGCTCGGTTACCCCTCACTCGAACGCCCCTGACATAACAAAAGATTGAGAGACTGTAGGATTCCCTAGAGTAAGCAACCCGAATAGAGGCTATGGCCGGGTATCCACATGAATATCGAGGGGGAGCTACTCCTCACAACCCCTCTATCTTGGGTCTTCAACACCACATTGCAACTCTAATAAAGAAGCTGAAAGATCTACAACCAGCTCGCACAACAAGACCGAATGTGTGGTGTATCAACTGCCTAGTGGAAGGTCACGTTGCCATAGAGTGCCCGATGTTGAGGAGCGCGGGTGCCACGTCAGCCCCCGACGACCTGTTTTCTGCTACAACTATGACCAGGAAGGACATGTCGCATGGGACTGCCCTCTACCAAGGAGACCTTGGTGCTATCAATGCAAGGTCAATTCCCATGTGACTAAGGATTGTCAAGAGTGGATCACAAGATGAGAGGAGAGGAGTAGACAACAAGAGTGAATTTGATCAATGCAAAGCCTAATATCATTGAGGCAGCTCCGCTATCTAATATTAACATAGTTACACACGACGACAAGAAGACTGGAGCTAAATAGGGCACTCCAGACCAACCCACAACCATCCGAGTAGCCTCCCCAAAGTGACCATATAAGTCCAAGAAGCAGAACCAATACTACAAAGAGGCAACACAATTGTTTGACAATCTGACTAAAGACACAAGACTATCAAAAGAACAGATACAGTCTCGTAAATATAAGACTTCAGACCTTCCAAAATCCACTATTGTTAGATCTATTGAGGAATGGTTCAGGCTATTCCTACAGATTGTCAACAATGATCAGATGCTGGGGAAACTACGAAGAAGCCTGAGAGCAACTGTACCAGAGGAAGAAGCTGAAGGGGGGACAATCTCTCACAACTTGCCCAAAAGGTACACCAGAAGAGTAAGGAGAAATAAGGAGAGAAATCATAGGGAATTTAGAATCGATGCTCAGATTGCAAGATTTCATATCAAGGACATTATTTTAGATCTGGGCTCTAATGTCAACATCCTACCAAGAAAGACGTGGGAAGCACTAGGGAAACCTCAGATAACATTCCCACCAATCCAGCTGTGGATGGCCAACCAGTATTATATACTTCCAACTGGGAGACCATAGGATGTAGAGGTAGATGTAGCAGGGGTAAAAACACACACGGATTTCAATGTGATCGATATTATGGGAGACAAAGATCCTTACCCCGACACTACTAATTTATGAATGGGCCTATGAAAATTATGTCATCATAGATCTAAAGAAGGAGCTATTAATCTTTGAATTAGAGGGAATAAGAGTCATTCAGCCGCTAGACCCGTATCAGGGGCCAAGATTCACAGAACCCACAGATGATAGAGAAGAACCAGGGATGTTAGACCAACTCTACAAATTAATGATGGGTAAGAGAGAAATTACATAAACCCAACAACTGAAGGATCAATTAGCTGGAGGACTATCCAAAGCTACAAGGTTGGTTCAAAAGCCGCATGGGATGATTGACAACAAGGCATATATGAATTCAACACCAGACACTGCCCTACAATATGTCGCATCAATTGGATCAGAATGAAGGTAAGAGACTTTCCCATCTTCAATGGTATAGAATCAATAGATTTATTTCTCAACAAGGTCGATGTAACTGTAAGAGGAAAATAAAATACCATTATTAAACATTACACTCCAAGCAACCCCAACACGATGGTGGTGGGTCCACCGTAACTACATACAGGACCAAGGAATAATCAAAATGGAAATGAAGGAAAGATTCAAACAGGCGGGGTATACATGCAGGAGGTTGCAAAGTAGAGGGGGAATCTGATCCCTGACAACACTTGAAAATATGTAAGGACAGATGAAACTGAGAGGGGGTTCCGAAAGAACTATGGGTGGATGGGTTCATACACACATTGGGTACATTTCCTAAAGCCTGGTACGTACAAGAAGAAGGATGCAGGCGGGAGCTTGGGATGCTCTGGCCAAAAAATTTATTAGTAGTTTCTCTTTTAGGGACAATGATAGAAGGCTGACCAAGGCATTTCACGCTATCAAAATGGGGCTCCTTACATCAAGCCAACTCTGGAATGGATGCATAGGCCAGAGAACCTTTCAATACTTCTATGAGTCAGGATATCCGGAGGTAATGGTCTGTGGGAAGGTTGACAAAGAATCAGACGAGGACGACGTGGAAGGGTTATGGAACTTGAAATTCCATCCGACCGAAGGGGAGAGAGATATACAAGAGGGACCTGTAACTGATGCTCCACACTTACTCCTAGTGAAATTGTGGAAGCACAACATTGGCACGGATGATAAACCTAAGATGGCATCGATTGGAGACTACTAGGATGAACAAACGACAAATGAAATTTTTGATCTCCTAAGAGAGTATGAGGACCTATTTCCCTCATCAGTTGCAGAGACAAAATGGATTAAGGGAGACACAAGAGAAACAAAAATTATACTAAAGTCTGATTCCACGCCAGTGAAGCACAAGCCATATAGGTTAAACCCAAGGGTCAAAGAGAAGGTAAAGAAAGAAATAGACAAGGTCATAGAGGCGAGACTTTTTTTTTGGTGGACGAGGTAGAATGGGTCAATCTGATAGTGATACAGAACAAAAAGGATGCTACGGAGACAAGAGTCTACTTGGACTATCGTAGCCTTAACAATGCTTGTGTGCAAGACCCATTTCCAACACCATTCAGTGATGAGGTCCTCAAAAATGTAGAGGGGAACGAGGAATATTCCTTCATAGATGGGTTCTTGGGCTACCATCAAGTGAGAATCGCTGAAGAATACAAGAAGAAGACCACCTTTAATACAGAATGGGGATCATATGCTTAACATGTGATGCCATTCAGTCTTAAGAATGTGGCTGCAATATTCTCAAGAATCATGATTGCAGCCTTTAGGGACTACATCCGCAGGTTCTTGGAGGTATACATGGATGACTAGACAATATACAACCTACTGAAGAAACACTCAAGCTTACTCAGGATAATGTTTGATCACTATAGACAGCTATAGATATCCTTGAACCTGAAGAAATGCATATTTTTCGTCCCATTTGGAACACTTTTGGGCCACATTGTGTGCAACGACGCGGTATGCATAGATCCTAACAAGGTTGCGGAAATAGTCAACATGGACCCACCTTCCAATGTCAAGCAACTCAGATCAACATTGGGGCACACTGGATACTACCAAAGATTCATTCGTAACTACACCTCCATCGCTGCACCAATGGAGAAGTTTTTAAGGAAGGCAGAAGAATTTGCTTGGTTAAAGGAGTGCCAAGATGCGATGAACATATTGAAGGAGAGGTAGGTAAATGCACCGATTCTAGTCTATCTTGACTGGAATAAGCAATTCCATGTCCATATTGATGCATTTGGTATTGCTTTAGGGGCAGTGTTGGCCTAGCCAGGGAAAGGGAGCCTTGACCATCCGATCTACTTTGCCAGTAGGAGGTTATCTACTGTAGAAAATAATTACACCACGACTGAGAGAGTAGCACTAGCTATGGTCTAATATCTTCAAAAGTTTAGACACTACTTGCTTGGGGGTTTATTTAAGTTCTTTACTGATCACTCCGCATTGAAATACCTGGTCAACAAGCCAATGCTCGAGGGAAGAGTTTGCAAATGGTTGCTACTATTTCAGGAATTTACTTTTGAGGTGGTCGTCAAACCAAGTCAGTTGAACATCGGGCTTGAGCACCTCTTAAGGCTTGATTAAGGAGAAATTGGAGGTTCCTTGGATGACCAACTGCCCGATGCCAGTTTGTTCAGAGTAGAAGCAATACTGTTACACAGTAAATTGTCACTGTCTCGCTATCAGTCTCCCTACTGTGTCATGAAATCAAATCCATCATGCTCATGCTCTCTGAAATGGCCAAAAAACCCTCTTTGCCTAAGTTTATTGGATCATCGCGACTGTTATTGAAATAACCGCGCTGACTGGCGGATGATAGTGTAATTGGTGCGCTGCCAGCGCGGAAGCACACGGGTTTTCCGCGTTGGTCGAATTTCATAGCCAGCGCACCCTCCGCTTGTATTAGATCGCGCTGACCAGACCTCTTCTGTTATTGAGATGCGATGCCAGTGCGCCAGTCCAGTTATGCACCTGCGCTGATCCTGTTTGGGCGAGTTTGTTCTAACAGCCAGCCTTCCAGATGACTCCAGACCTGGTTGTTGGCTTTGTAAAGGTCGCCCTACCTTCTATGGCATGTCTGTTCACCTGATAAGACACCTTTCTTGGAGATAAGCTCATCCTTTCACTATTCATGGAGACTCCTTCTCCTATATAAGCCTCCACCATTACCATGAGCAGCTAGTTTTTGACATATAGAATTTGACATAGAGGAATTCATAGTGCATTAGTGCTGCTCTTAATAGGCATTTGGTGTGTTAAGTGTGGATTGCTAGAGAGCTTAAGGAAGGTGGTGAAGTCTTGTTGCCTTGTGTGTGAGAGAGAGTTGTTTGGCTTGGGAGATCTACCTCCAAGGGTGAATGCTTATGAGACTTGCTGGCTGGACCCTCTAGAGAAGGACTCAGCGTCAGAACATTGGTTGTACCTTTCTCTATTTCTGATTAATAAAAGATAGATGACTACTGTTATGGTTCCATTCTCATTTGTCTTATAATGGTTAATGTGAATTACATCCTTTCTGACTGATGTATAGTTGTTTTTACTAGATTTTACGCTTGTGTTTGTCTTCTCTTTGCTTGTGCAGGTGTCTGCCCACGAGGATAGTGGAGGATTGTGACCGGCTGGAGCGAAGGAGTGAGAGCGGCATCTCTTTGTCGAACATAGCGCTGGAATCCAAGTAGGTGTCCATTACCCACTTTGTAATTGCAACTAGGGACTTGCAGAGTAGCATTGATTGATTATTGCTAGACCCCTTTTGGGCTAGCAGGGATCGCCTCTATTCGTAGAGGGGATTTACCTCTCCAACAATATGGCGACTCTGCTGGGGAGCGTTGCTTGTGTCTTTGTTGTTCATCCTTGTTTTGAGTTTGATTGTCACTCTCTTGTCAAAGATTGGGGATTAGTTCTCTGTTTTTTGATTTCCTGGCTTATTCTGGGAAATGATTTAATTGTTTTAAAAGGATGTTGCCTTGGTTTGGGAGTTTTTGGTTCGATCTTGCTTGTTTTTTAGCCTCAGCGCGGTTTAAATCGGAATAGTCGCGCTGACATCGCACATCTGTTTCTTTGCTTTCCCTGTCATCGCACTTATACATTTAACAGTCGCGTTGACCTTGTTTTCGGGCCAGCGCCCTTTATCCGTGTCCTTCCGCGCTGACAGCGCAAAGTTTCTACGGGCGTTGTCTTGTCATCGCTTTGTTGCTGAGGGTCACCCACGCTGATCCTGTAGAATTCATTTTTGTCCAAATTTGCCTCCTGAACCTATTAGTTTGACTGTCCCCTGCTCTTTCCACTTGGTCTATGACTTACCTTATTTTGTCTAAGCTGTGACACGCTTGCTTGCGAAACCTTGTTCCGCAAAGGTTCGTTTATTACTTGTTTTCGGTTTTTGCAAAGCCTTCCTTTTCGCTTTCGCTGCTTGGTTTGCATTTTGCCTTAAACTTCTACAGTTGCTGGAGTGTGTTGAATCGTCGTTTGTCTGGTTTTGAACTCTTATCCTCTGGGTGTTTGCTTTTCTCCATTGATTCCGCACTCAAGCCCTAGGGCATCTAGTGGCCGTGTGTGTGTCAAGCCTTCCGTTTGGGATCTTGTGTTCTTGTTTGACCAGCCAACTTGAGATTTGTTTTTCACATTCGCTTGGTGATTGTTGGAAGTGTTTTGGTTGTGTTCCAAGCGATTTGCTTTCCTCCTTTGAATTCCTTTTTGTCTTGTTGAGCTTAGATCACATAGCTCATAAGCCTTTGTTTTCCTTTGATTTGGGAAACTGGTTTTTAGTGTCTTGGGAACTCTCTTGTGTTTGCATCGAGTAATTTCATTTCTTTGCTTGGTCTAGCTGTCTCCCAAAATCATTTTTAAACACTTTTATGCCATTGAAAAAAAAAGCAAACTAGCATCTTTTGCATTTAATAGTTAAAAGGAAAAGGACATTTCGTTGATTTGTGTTTTCAAAAGAAAAGTTTCATTTCCTCGCTGTTAGTTGCATTAGGTTGTTTGATTGCTTGAGTTCGTTTTGTTTGATTGAAAAATTCCTAACCTTCTCATAGTTAGAATTCATCGAACAAAATGATGTTCTTTG